>JANEYF010000860.1:0-22200 GCA_029963845.1 Rhamnusium bicolor | reverse complement strand
CCACGTCGGGCGCCAAATGTTACATCTAACCACCTGGTAGCCAAATGTTACACCTGGTTACCCCGTCGTCAAATATAACCGGGGAACCCCGTGGTACCGTGATTTTAGTTTCGCCCTGTATTAGGATTACTCTTAATACAAGAGGAAACCAAATCAGGTATTTATGGAAAAGTTCACTTTACCTATCAATAAGAACTATTCTTATTGACAAGGAAAGCGAAGAAATTTCCTGTGCCTGCGGCCAGGTTTTTTTGGGAGGCAAGGGCCGTGCGTTCCTTGTTTCCTTGAGACCTTGGTTCACTATTATTCACTTCAAATAATTCTACCAACGAGTAGTAGGCGAGGATGAATAAGTAATATAAAAAAATATATGTTTATATAAGGGCGCCATCTGCAGTTTTATCAGTGATTACTTTTTCATCCCCCCAACTCAGAATCTACAGAATTTCTGTCTAAGGTAGAGACAGAATAAAAAATGAATTAATAAAATTAATTATTTATTAAACCAACAGCAAAGTATACCACAAAATGGTAATTTAAAATTACCGACAACTGAAACTCGTTCACTGAACACAATCGAAAATAAAATAACTTGCCACACTCCAGCGAAGGCTGACCTGTGATGGAAAGGTGGCGTGAGTCTTGAAGTTAACGTTTTCTCGTCTGGTATGGACACCTAGTTTCTTAATACATAGTCTACCGATGAAATGAAACGTTACTGAATTGTGAAGCGCATATCACGTTACTGTTACAGATGAATTCTGATCATCCAAATAAAACATCCATGGAACTAATCCTCTGGATCCAAGAATCGTGACTTTTTAATTTGCCAATGTGCAAATATTAATGTCCAAATGAAATTGGAAGAGTGTGAAATATAAATTCACAAAAGAAATTCCAGATGAATTTTATTAACGATGAATAATTTAGGAATTTTATTCAAAATTTTAGCGATGAGTTATATTAGCTTTAACAGATTAATATTAGCGATCAATAATATTTGCATTTAATAATATTAACTTAATAAATTTTAGCTAACGATGGATAATATTATATAAGGATGGATAATATTAGATAAGCCGGTTTCAGACTATGTATTTAAGAAAGGAATAAATAGAAACATATTATTAGAACATGTGTCACATCTTCACAAAAAAATGAAAAATTAATTATTAACTTTTCCTTAAAAATATACATCTTGAAGAGAACTTGCAAGAAAAATAAATCATTTAAAATCTATTAGTATTACCTGATGGTTGTTCACAACACTAGTAAATTAAGATAACATTTCAAAAGTTGATTGATGTTATCGATTGTCTGCCAAGAAGGTGTTGCCGGTGCAAAAGTTGATTATTAAAATGGCTATCTTTCTGTCTCTATCAAGGAGGTAAACTAGTTTGATATAAAAATCAAACTTTATAAAATAAGATATGAAAGTAACTAAAATAAATTCATAATATATCACAAATAATATTTAATGATTAAAATCCACTATAAGAATAGTCTAATGGTACTACATAACACATGTATTACACAATGAGTGAGATTTAAATTAATTATTTCCAAGTAGATCGTAACGCCATCTATGTGCGGTATGATAAGCTGTCTCCCTACTGGTTGGCAGCTGGGATGAGACAGAAAACTTTGACAATAGTAGCTGAAGGTCAAACCAACCAAAGGCAGTCGCAACTCCCTTCTGAAAGGAAAACTATAAACAGCTGTTCCCAACTTTAATTAATATCGACGTAAATATTGAATATTTATCTAATAAAGTAATAAATGATTGCATATTTTATGTGACACATAAAAAAAACGTCACTGTCCGGAATATAATAATAAATAAATAATAACCTCCAAATATCTATCTGGTTCCCAATTATTTATAATAGAGTATTTTTAGTAGGTGAAGAATATCTGTTTAACCTTTGGTCGATCTCATATTTATTAAGGAATTATTATGTTTACCATCTAAGTTAATATTATCTTGTACATATTTAAGTTATCCAATATTGTTGTTATTGTTGTTTATTATTTAAGTACTTTTGTTGTAATAACAGTCCCCAAAGTTAACGCTTTCACACTGAAAGAAAATATTATTGGAAATATGTGTCACATAAAATATGCAATCATTTATTACTTTATTAGATAAATATTCAATATTTACGTCGATATTAATTAAAGTTGGGAACAGCTGTTTATAGTTTTCCTTTCAGAAGGGTTGCGACTGCCTTTGGTTGGTTTGACCTTCAGCTACTATTGTCAAAGTTTTCTGTCTCATCCCAGCTGCCAACCAGTAGGGAGACAGCTTATCATACCGCACATAGATGGCGTTACGATCTACTTGGAAATAATTAATTTAAATCTCACTCATTGTGTAATACATGTGTTATGTAGTACCATTAGACTATTCTTATAGTGGATTTTAATCATTAAATATTATTTGTGATATATTATGAATTTATTTTAGTTACTTTCATATCTTATTTTATAAAGTTTGATTTTTTATATCAAACTAGTTTACCTCCTTGATAGAGACAGAAAGATAAGCCATTTTAATAATCAACTTTGCACCGGCAACACCTCTTGGCAGACAATCGATAACATCAATCAACTTTTGAAATGTTATCTTAATTTACTAGTGTTGTGAACAACCATCAGGTAATACTAATAGTTTTAAATGATTTATTTTTCTTGCAAGTTCTCTTCAAGATGTATATTTTTAAGGAAAAGTTAATAATTAATTTTTCTAATTTTTTTGTGAAGATGTGACACATGTTCTAATAATATGTTTCTATTTATTCCTTTCTTAAATACATAGTCTGAAGCCGGCTTATCTAATATTATCCATCCTTATATAATATTATCCATCGTTAGCTAAAATTTATTAAGTTAATATTATTAAATGCAAATATTATTGATCGCTAATATTAATCTGTTAAAGCTAATATAACTCATCGCTAAAATTTTGAATAAAATTCCTAAATTATTCATCGTTAATAAAATTCATCTGGAATTTCTTTTGTGAATTTATATTTCACACTCTTCCAATTTCATTTGGACATTAATATTTGCACATTGGCAAATTAAAAAGTCACGATTCTTGGATCCAGAGGATTAGTTCCATGGATGTTTTATTTGGATGATCAGAATTTATCTGTAACAGTAACGTGATATGCGCTTCACAATTTTGAGTAACGTTTCATTTCATCGGTAGACTATGTATTAAGAAACTAGGTGTCCATACCAGACGAGAAAACGTTAACTTCAAGACTCACGCCACCTTTCCATCACAGGTCAGCCTTCGCTGGAGTGTGGCAAGTTATTTTATTTTCGATTGTGTTCGGTGAACGAGTTTCAG
Source organism: Rhamnusium bicolor (assembly GCA_029963845.1). Taxonomy (NCBI): domain Eukaryota; kingdom Metazoa; phylum Arthropoda; class Insecta; order Coleoptera; family Cerambycidae; genus Rhamnusium; species Rhamnusium bicolor. Next base: position 18,842 of record JANEYF010000860.1, on the reverse strand, counting down.
TTGTCGGTAATTTTAAATTACCATTTTGTGGTATACTTTGCTGTTGGTTTAATAAATAATTAATTTTATTAATTCATTTTTTATTCTGTCTCTACCTTAGACAGAAATTCTGTAGATTCTGAGTTGGGGGATGAAAAAGTAATCACTGATAAAACTGCAGATGGCGCCCTTAATATAAACATATATTTTTTTTATATTACTTATTCATCCTCGCCTACTACTCGTTGGTAGAATTATTTGAAGTGAATAATAGTGAACCAAGGTCTCAAGGAAACAAGAAACGCACGGCCCTTGCCTCCCAAAAAAATCAGCTAGCCGCAGGCACAGGAAATTTCTTCGCTTTCCTTGTCAATAAGAATAGTTCTTATTGATAGGTAAAGTGAAGGCTTTTCCATAAATACCTGATTTGGTTTCCTCTTGTATTAAGAGTAATCCTAATACAGGGCGAAACTAAAATCACGGTACCACGGGGGGTTCCCCGGTTATATTTGACGACGTGGTAACCAGGTGTAACATTTGGCTACCAGGTGGTTAGATGTAACATTTGGCGCCCAACGTGGGGCACGAACCCACGACCCTGAGATTAAGAGTCTCATGCTCTACCGACTGAGGTAGCCGTTTATTTACATATTGTGATTGTTTTAAAGAAGCCCTATTTTTATGTTTAAAGCTTATATCGTAACTAAGCGTTATTATTATTATTATTATATATATGTAACGGATATAATTCAAAAGTTATGGCATAATAGCATGGGGTGATGCATATGAAAATGCACTAAAACATATATGTTTTGAAACCAATCATGAAAAAAATATCTATACCCCAGTGATACATTGTTTAAGAAGTGTTGTCTTAATTTAAAAAAATATATGACAGTATTCGTTTTGCAAGTAAAGATATGGGAAAATATAATTTTCCAAGTCTTTTTTCATATCACAAGGTGAATCCCAAATTTTAATTTGTTACTAAATATAATAAAATATCGCAACAGAATTCTATTGATTTATCGAGGAACATTTTTACTTTCTTATGCCTAATGTAAGAAAGTATAGTAATCGTGATTTTTTTTCGACCTTGAGATTTTGTATGATATATACGTTTTGAACATTTAACCTCATAAAATGGGGTAGGATAAATTTAGCACATTTGAAATATTTAATTTAGTTACAAAAATATCAGCGTCAATAAGAAGAAATTATTAAAATATATGACATGAATTATTATTGACAGTATGGAAGCACGCTGATAATTAATTATTTAAAAATTTTGATAAAACATTTCAAGGTGCGCTATTAAAATTTAATTGAAGTGAAGAATTAAATAGAACGATTTTTTTAGATCAGGATTATATATGCGAGTATAAGAGATTTATGTGCTGGCCACATCAGTTATTAACACGCTTTTATTAGCTTCACTTGTATGTTTGTTTGTTTGTTTGTAACCGACTCTTTGGACTCGATTTTGACCCACTTTAAACGGACAGATTTAATTGAAACTTTGTACACTTACGAAGAACCGGTAACAATACAATAATTTGATAAGTTTATATCATTTTCCTGATCAGGATCGCCAGTCCTTTCCTCACGTATCCTCTGCGTGAGAGCAAGAGGCTTAATATTGTAAGTATATTCCGTGATTCTCAGTTCGGTCGTTCGCCGAGCGGACAAGTCTTAGTCGACGCGAAACGACGGACTCCTCGGGCGTGAGTTCAAATCCCATGGCTGAAATAAAAAAATATTTTTTTTTTCAGAAATATCTGTTGGATCGTAATATGTTATAATATCAGCATCAATAAGCAATATAAATATAGTTTAAAAAGCTACAAAACACACTTTCATAGCACATCAAACTAAAAAGTGAAAAATAAATATAGTTAAAAATAACTAAAAAAACACGCTTTTAAAGCACATCAAACTAAAAAGTGAAAAATAATTATTAATATAAACTGAAAACAATAATGAACGAAAAATACTAGTATTATTGTGAAAAAAAGCGTGGGGCGCTTTGTGTCATATTTTTCGTATATCGAGCAACCCACGCTTTTTTCACAATAATACTACTATTTTTCGTTCATTATTGTTTTCAGTTTATATTAATAATTATTTTTCACTTTTTAGTTTGATGTGCTTTAAAAGCGTGTTTTTTAGTTTTTTAAACTATATTTATTTTTATAATAAATTACCTGTACACATAAAAACTATTAATAACAGAACTAAATTTCGTCATGCCGTAGCGAACTTGAATACCACAATTTCCAAACTCTTCAGTTAATTTTGCGACTCAATGAGGTACCTCATTATGTTTGTATCACATCCTCCCGATTCGCTTCTTCTGCTACTAATTGTCTATTAACTTTACGTATTCCTTTGTATTTGTATTAATCATAATATAATTAATATTAAATACATCAATTCCAATTGAATAACATTGGCACAATACAAGCTGTTTTGTTTTAGGTGCTAGTGATATACATCGTCCTGTTAATACAGATATAATTTTGTATACATTTCTGTTTAACAGAGACTATTGTTAAATATTGTCCTAATATTACTACCACATAAATAATTCTTCTTAGCTTGAATATCTAAAAAAGACAGTTACTCAGTACGATTCTGGAAAAATAAGTCTCTGCGCCTGTGACTGTATGTCAATGGAACAGTCAGAGGGCGTTTCTTGGCAATTAGAATAAGGCAAAAAATAATATAACTTTCTAACGGTTTGGAAACGAAACGTTTCCTTTATTAGTAAGAGGTGGCCATACGAGATACTGATCTCTCTCTCTTTTGTTTTGATCGAAATTTCATTCACCTCTCACCAGGAATATACTGAAATTTCTACATTCATTTGAAATAAATCGTTTGATTTTTTTTTCAGAAACTAGGAAAAATAGGTATCATTCTTAGCTCAAAATAATTAATGTCTCAAAAAAGCTACGTCCTTAAAAAAAAGAGAGTACCCATCCCGGTAACCAATGCGATAACTGAAAAAAATTCCAAAATTACCTCGAGAAGTAATTTGAATTTTTTAGAAATTGAGCATGCTTTCATTTCTTTCCCTGTAACATTTTTCTCTAATTGTGATGCAAATAATGGACATTTCGGTTTGATCACCAACGAAACGGCGTTCTGGAAACTGAAAACAGATCGAAAATTAGTTAAATAATTCAGTAGTTATGAGGTTCTGAATTCGGACAATATTTTCCAATTTTACGTTTATTTAAAAAAAAATGTTCACTCTTCTGCATCTGCGATATCTTAAAGAGAAGAGGCAATTCTTTTGAATCCTATTTCAACTTTATCTGTTTATAACAAGGTAATAGTTATTATTTCAGTAGAGTCTGTCACGCACATAATAACGTTGGATAAAATTCCAATCATTCTTTTCCGCCAAATAAACGTCCCCAGAGAAAATTAATTTAAAACGAGTTGTAAAAACCAACTAAACTGAACTAAGATAAGTAATTCTGTCAGAATTACATTGTAGGTCGAGCGAAATTCATTATGGGAGGTTAGAACAGAGAGTTTGTCATTGTCCTGAATCTCCAAGAAAGTCTTGAGTGGTCGTTTAGTCAAACATCACGTTCCGAAGACGATCCTGCAATAACGAGGTGCACGTGCCAGACGTGTCCCTATAACATACCATCATCCCAGCCATAACCAAAACTAATAATATATTGTGTATGTCATACTTCAAATGGATACAGTGGTGCGCAAATGGTGGGTGAAAATTTTTAACAATATTGAAGGCAGACTTTATTTATTTATTTATTTAAAAATTATAAATTCTAATCGTGTATTAATTACCAAGGATAATTCTAATACACACATACTTTTATACCAGTTTCTCCTTTATTAATTAATTATTAATTAATTTTTAAAGTTTATTTTCCTTTAACAAACTTGCTCTACACATGGCTGAACTCTCGTCATTGAAAATAGTTGCCCCATTTCAGTCTTGACAAACACCTTCAAATTTAACATACTTAGCTATATATTATGCAAAGAGGAGCTATTTGGAATTTTATGTTAACAATAACATTAATAATTCTAAATTATATTTTGGAGAAAACTAGACGTGATTAATATTTACAAGAAAAGCTCAACAACTGTATTGTCGGAATTCTTAAATAAACCAACAGAAATTAAGAAGCAATTCTCACAAATTTTCATCAAATAAAACACCAGCTGATTTAAAACTTTTACTTTGCAGTATAATCTTTAAAATAAATTTCAGATCCTTATTTCACTTTACGACAGTCTCAATTGAGCGCATTGTAAATTTTAAAGCATTTATAAAATGGGCCCTTTTCGAAAATTTTTTATTTTTAAAATGGAACATTTAAATAATTGTTTCCACCATTGGTTCCCACAGAGGTAAAAAAGTCTTCATTTTTTAGGAAAAGAGTTTATACATTTTTTGACATATATTGCTATATTAAATATACTCGTATGTAGACATTGTATGGTCATTACGCCCAGCTTTGTAAAGTTTTCCCTGCAAGAGGTATTGTAAGAAAGAATCAACATAGTTTGCAAACCTCTTTTTTTGAGAAACAAAAATTTTATCAGCATCCGCTGAGTGATACCAGCAAATTATACTATACTGTATTACTGATTGTATACATTAAGTAGCAGGCGAGTAATAAGAAAATAGGAATATTACGAGCAAGGGGAATTAATTGAGTAAACTTCTCAGATATGATCAGCTTTGATGGGGCGTTTAACCATCATACAGCGAATGAGGTGTCAGGTGATATTTTGACTTAATTGCAGCACTAAATACCCAACGATATTCCTAGTAGACTGCCGTATACGGTATATGCATAGTAGAATCATTATAGGCTGTCTAAATGGAGTTGATCTCTTAAATAATAGCACGCTGTGCTGATTTTTTTGTACAATTTCTATGTGCTCGGACCATCGTAAATATTTGGCAAAGATTACTCCTAAGAATTTAGTTTTACTAATTTGTTTAATCGATTTATCACGAAGATTAACATACAATGATTTATTGGAACAATTCTTATAAACTGTTAGAGCCGTCTCGTCCACATTTACCGTTAATTCATTATTTTCACTCCACTGGTCCATCTGAAACGCCACTTTCGTTGTTCTGTTCGACAGTAATGTTATGTTTTTTTGCTACGACAGCAGAAACATCATCAGCAAATTGAAAGATTGTACTAATTTCGATGTGATACGTCGTTTACAAAGGCAAAAAATAAATGGGCTCGAGGATGGAGCCTTATGGGACACTTACATTTACCTCACTTTCGTCTGAAAGAGCTTCTCTTTTGTTTAATTTGGTTGATGTAATACAAACTTTTGGGTTCTGTTACTTAAGTAAGATCGAGTTAACAAATTTGCTACCCCCGCATCCCGTAAAACTCTAATTTTTGCAAAAGTATATTATGATTTACAAGATCAAAGGCCTTATTGCAATCACAATGTAAACCAACCACATAACTGCGTTTATCAATTTCATTGATCATATAGTCTACTGATTCAAAAATAGCGGAAGTGGTAGATTTGTTAGGAAGAATCCATGTTGACTATTAACAAATATTTTATTCTATGTGAAGTATAATAATAATATAATATATCTTTATTTAGCATAGCTATTCATTAAAAATTTTGGCATTTGAATTATCTAATACTAGTTAAATCCTGTTTTATAATCTTAAAACTAAAAACTTTTTACTATATAATTACTCAACATTTTCTTCATTTTCTTATAACTATTTAAATTTTGACAATTTTTAACTGAAACATTTAAGCTATTATACAACTTTAAGCATTTTAATAAGACAGCCTTATCTGTATTGGCCCTATTAAAAGTATCTATAAAAAAATTATTCACATTTGTTATCCAGTAGTAATGTATGTTATTAACATACTTCATTTCATTAACTAGATATGGTGGTAACATTTTGTTCTTTTTATATTATAAAATTATAATTAGGGTTCTATAAACAATTGACTGGTTCATATTTATTAAATTTAATACATTTAACATCATTCTGATGGGTGTATACCTATTACATTTAGGAATAATTTTCATGGCTCTATTTTGTATTTTTTGTAGCTGTTGAATTTGATTTTGGTTCAAGTTGAACAATATTGAGGAACAAAAGTCAATACGTCAGTGGGGGTCGGTCCATGGAAGCAAGGGAAGCAGTGCTTCCCCTGGGATTATTTAAAAAAACACATAAATAGAACCTAATTATTATTTATCACATATATTAATCATTAAAATTTACTTTTACCCAATTTCAATAGATACGGCCCTGCTTTTATGCAGCTGAGATAATGTTGCACGATAAAACCGTAACGATGACGCACTCGATTAATCGAGCCAACACGAACTCGCGCAACTTCGATATATGTAAGCAGAGACAACTGTCTCTGGTAAGTAGGTAACTTATTGAAATGCATCCCATCCCACTTCATAATCTTGATATCTGAGCTGTATAGCATCGTAATACGTTTTATTTTATAGATTTTAATCTCGATTTTAATATCGATTTTAATATTATACTTAATATTAATCTTCCTAGTATTATTCTCAGCTTTTGTGCTATATTTGTAAAAACTTTTTTGGTGTTTCTAAACCTGTGGTGCGGCGACAAGTGATTTTTAAAACGTTGAATATTAGTGCGCGTGTAAGCAGATTTAGAATTACTTATTAAATTTGGAAGCTGGTTCTAGCACTGTGGAAAATATTATTTGCGTTTGTGTGGTGTGCAATTTGTTGAAAAGGGGATTTTCAACATATTCGTTTCAAGATAAACTGGATATTATTAGAAATGGGAAACCAACACCTGATTTAAAATTCTTAGAAACGAAAGTTAAATCATGCTATAGGTACTTTAATATTGAAGTGTACAGTGCTAATCAGTAGTTAAGGGGTTGTGAAAATTTGTGTAAATTGTTTTGTTGGCCATGTGTACTGTTCACAAATGAAAAAGGTGTTTGGAATAAAAATGGCTTTTCAGATTTAAACAGCATTCACAAAGTGACAAAAAGGCATGGTAAGTGTGAAACTCATTTGGGAGCGGTGCTAAAAGAATAAACATTTGGAAAATCACGAATTGAGCATTCATTAGATCAGCAGTTGAAAGAAAGTGTTAAAAGGACTTATTGATATTGTTTGCTTTCTCGGCGAAAATGAACTTAGTTTTAGAGGTCATACTGAATCTCGAAGCGTTGCTAATAGGGGCAATTTTATCAATTTATTTGATTTATTAGCAAAATACGATACAATTTTAAGTAACCATCTAGAACACTCCACGATATTTCGCGGTACATCAAATCATATTCAAAATGATTTGATTCAGTCGATAAGCAATATTGTTTTAGAAAAGATCAAGCAAGAAATAAAAAAGCTCCTTTTTGTTGCAGTTATGTTAGATGAAACAACCGATATTACGAATATTAGTCAGTTGTCAATCGTAGTACGCTACATAAATCCAAATGGGAAATTCCAAGAGCGCTTTTTACGATTTTTAGACGTAGCAACGCCATGAACGGCCGCAGCTTTATATACTATAGTTTGTCAGATAGTCGATGATCTACAGTGTGGTGCCAAACTTATCGCCCAAAGTTATGATGGGGCCGTTGTAATGGCTGGTGAATTGGGGGGCCTGCAGGCCAAAGTAAAAGAGACTTTTCAGAATGCAATATTTGTACATTGTTTTGCGCATCGATTAAATTTAGTTCTAGCTCAATCTGCAGCGTGTCTTAAAGAGTGCAAAGTGTTTTTTTCAAGTATTAGTGGAATGGCTGCCTTTTTTTCAAAATTATCAAAACGGACACGAGAATAAAAACTTTTTCAAGAAATTTAACCAGTGAAGAGCGGCTTTCAAAATTGTCCCTGTTAACAATAGAAAGTGACTTTGTGAAGATATCAAAAAATTCAAACTTTTACGACGAAGTTATTTCCGACATCGCAAAAAAGGAGAGGCGGATTAAACTACATTGTAAATAGGTAGGTATGTGCATGTTAACTACTTAACAAACTCTCTATTTCGCTACGGGTTCAATCCTCGCCACCGGCGCTGGCAATGTCGGTGGATATGGTTGTGTGTCTGCGTTTTTTTCATAAGTGTACCCCTCGCCCGTGCAGCTTCGGCTTTGGAATCGGGGGTTGTCTAATTTTTGTGGTGTTTTTATGTTTTATGTTTATTGAGGAGTGGCGGTCCTACAAGTGTACTTTTTTCTAGATGTCATAACTTTGCAGCTTTCGACATTTGTTTTAAAATGAGTATACGGAAGCCACGTCCCTTTTCTTAAAATAATTTTTTGCCTCGCTTCGCTCGGGGCCTCGCGATACCCATCACCCTATATCACAAACTGCTTCCCCTGTATCAAAACTCACCGCACGCCCCTGCAATACGTGGTGATATAATTGCTTTATATATTAATAACTTAGTAAACATGGAAAGTGGGGTTTCTGATTATATATAAAAATGATAATTTTTTGAGATTTTGCTCACGATATAGTCTGCATATTTTTTTAAATTTAAGTTCTCGTAAATTATTACACCTATGCATTTCATTTTATTAACTCTGTACAAGTTAATGTTATTAATTTTAACTCTATGATTATCACCAACATTATTTAAATTATGCCTACTTGATATTATCATATATTTACACTTATTAACATTCATACAGAGACTATTATCACACAGTCACTCGAAAATTACTTTTAGTTCACTATTAATTAATTGCATGTATCAAATCCACAATGTTCTTTCCTGTAATATATAACATTGTGTCATCTGCAAACATTTTAAGTTGGCATTTATCTACACATTTAATAATGTCATTTATATATAAAGTAAACAAGAGGGGCCCCTAGAACCGTACCTTGCGGTATTCCGTATTTTTTAACCATTGCTGGTGAGATACCATTTTTGTACTTAACTTTTTGTGCCCTGTGTGATAAGTAACGATGAAACTACTTCAAAGCAGTGTCACATATATCCATTTTCTCTAACTTTTTCAATAATAAACAACGATTTATTGTTTCAAATGCTCTACGAAAATCTAAAAATTATGTAGATAATTTTTTCTATTACTTTTGCGAATACAGACACGAGAACAATTGGTCTATAATTATTTATATGTTCTTTTTTTGCTTTTTTTGAATATGGAAATTATCTTAGCTCTCTTAAGTTGATCAGGAAATGAGCCTATGCATTCGTTATTATATTGGCTAGCAGATAACATGTGATATTAGCAGCTTTTTTTAATAATAGTGGTGATTTGATCTAACCCAGTTGAAAATGTTGGTGGTACTCTCATTATTATTCTTAGTATTTCATCAGGTTAGTTTCGTGTAGTTTTCTGGTACTACCGCTTATAATGTATTTTGTATTTTTGCTGTTGCTAGGATTTTGTTGACGGTGGGAAGAGAAAAGATTTGCAATTCTTTGTAGGTCAGTAATTTTTACTTAATTATGTTCTTAAGTGAGTTTTGTATTATACTGTTATTCCAACTTTTCCTATTTTCATTTACATATTTTGTCTACACATTTTTTTCATTTAATTATTTATTCAACACATTTTCACAGTTTATTTTTTATTTGTTTTATGTATCACGGGATTTTATGTTTTATTTTACTTTAGATTATCAAATTTAAAGTAGAGTGAATTAGGCAGTCTGTAAGTTGACGGTTGTTTCTATATGTATGTATTTTCTATTGCAAAGGAAAATAAAATATTACTAACATTAGTTAATTATTTCTCGTTGGCAACGGGGCGGCTTTGTTTAAAACAATGTATTTAAAGGCATAACCAAAAACACCTGCTGCGTAAATATCAAAGAAATTAAATAATCCAGACCCAGGTGGTCAACTGCCATTAATTAATACTGATGTTCCGTAGCACCAAGTTGATAAGGGTAAACAGGCAGAGTATATTTTTCGACCATATAAAACCATTTACAAAATATACATTGAGTTGCTTTTGAACTGAAACCTTGTAGCTTTTTGACAAATTGTGTGGAAATAAGTCCTGAGCGGGAGACTATCAGGTGGCTATGTTTTAAAGATTAAAATGGAAGCGACATAGCAAATACCATGGAAACACAATTTATCATTCAATAAAGCCGTCATGTATTAGGTGAATGTAACAAAAGCTGTGTAAAATTTACAAGTAAATTTGAAGGTAATATAACATAGTTAGTTGTAGACGGCAACAAAAGTTTATATTATAGACAACGTTGCCTATTATTATGTTTCATGAAAGTCAGGAAGGTTTTGTAATAATATATTATGTCAGTGTAGTTCATAGCCTCAAGATATTTCTTTTGAGGGAGAACTGGAAAGACCTTTATTATTTTTAGGGGTATTTAGCCTAGAACTTGTCTAACATTGTAGGTATATGAATTAATAAAGTTAATCTAATAAACCCTTACTTATGGGCGTAGGTAATGCTGCTATTTGTACAATATTTGTTACCGCTAAAATTACATGGATTAAAATATCTTAACCTTATTCCACTAATAATGAAGAATGAACAGTAGCATGCTTAAAATTCGCTTGTTTTTTTGTGTTACTGAGTTGAGAGATTTTAAAGGCGTTGAAATTAAATTAATGTTTTACTTTTCCCCTGTGTTTTGTTGTAGCATCAGGGGTGGTAACTTTCTGCTGCAGTAGGTTTAATTTCTATTAATATATTAATGATTTATTCACAAGCATAATTTATCCTAAAATACTGATAAAGAGGAGTTTCTGTGTTGTTGTCGTTTTGGATTTGTTGTATAACTTCCACCCTGTAATGTGCCAAATTTATAAGTATAGCGCGTATCTCGGATCACATTGACGTAAAAATCAGAAGCGGTATGGAAGGGTACTACGAAATTATAAAAAATTTTACCTCTCTTTGTGGTTTATTGCTGACTGAACTGGAGGAGATTATACGTAGTGGTGGGTGCATTACTGTCGATATTGCTACGACCCCTATGGAGGTGAAAATAGGTAAAATATGTTTTTTACGGATTCCTCGATATCTGTTGTTCCCGATGCATTGAAAATCTCAACTATCGCTATAATAAGAAAAGTAGCTAAAACCATTAAGGCAGAGGAATTTCGTCCAATAAATATGCTAGCAGCGACTGAAAAAATATTGGAAAAAGTTGTATATGTGCAAATGTTACAATTTGTGATAGAAAACAATTTGATATGTAAGTTTCAGTCTAGCTTTAGGGAAGGACATAGTTGTAAAAGTGCATTGCAGTATGTGATTAACAAATGGAAGGAAGCATGTGACTCAGGAAAAGTGACCGGTATAGTTTTTTTAGATTTAAAGCGTGCATTTGAAACGGTAGATAGAGATAGACTACTAAAAAAATTGAAAGAATATGGAGTTGATGGAGTTGTACATATGTGGTTATGTAGTTATTTGAGTGGCAGAATGCAAAAACTAAAGTATGACGAGTATGTATCGACAGGAAGTGGTATAAATGTTGGAATACCGCGTGGAAGTATTTTGGGTCCACTTTTATTCATTTTATACATTAATGACATGGCAGCTCTGTTTAGTTACTGCTGCTATCATTTGTTTGCAGATGATACGGTCATTTACATAACAGCAGAAAGCGGTGTGTCGATGATGAATAGAATGAATGAAGTTCTAAAGAAGTGAGTGAATGGTTAGAAGTGAATAAACTGAAGTTGAATGTGTCTAAAACAAAAGGTATGATAATGGGAAAACAGAGGTTTAAAAACGAAATAGAACAGCAATAACTAGAGTTTAGAGCTAGTGGAGAAGTGATTGAAGTCGTCACGGAGATTAAATACTTATGAGTAATCATAGATGATAGACTTAAATTCAGTAATCATGTCAATTATATGTGTAAGAAGATTGCGAAAAATATTGGTGTGTTAAAAAGAGTTAGTTGGTATCTGACTATAGCAAGTAGAAAATTAGTATACAACATTATCGTTTTACCGCACTTTAATTATTGTAGTACGGTTCTATATCTCGCAAACCAAAGCGACATGGATCGTCTACAAAAAGTTACAGAACAGAACCATGAGGGTAATATTAAAATGTAACATTTACACTAGAGTGAATGACATGTTGAAAATATTGGGTTGGATGAATGTGTACAATTATATCGAGTTCAATGTATTGATTCTCATACATAAAACTAAATTGCAACTGGTACCTCCTTATCTGCAAGAAAATGTGCAAACTTTTGAAGATTCTCACAGCTATAACACTAGAGGTAGAATAAATTTTATATTGCAACGAGTAAACACAACTGCTGCACAGAGGTCAATTTTTTTCAGGAGTTTAAATACATATAATAGCCTTAGTAGGGAAGCTAAGCAGGCTAGTAACATAGCTTCTTTCAAAAGAGTAGTTAGAGATATTTATATATAGGATTTCAATTACATGTATTAATATAGTTAAAAGAAGAATTAATTTTTTACAGATAAATTATGATAGGTGTATAGTTAAGAGAGAAAGTGTTAATTTTATTTTTCTATTTAAATTGGTGATATTTATGGTGCATATATGTGTGTATGTGTGCATGTGTACATATGTGTGTATATTTGTATATGTATACATATTTTTTTCTCGTACCACTGTAAATTGTAAAATATGTATAGTAAAGTGCTAAATAAAGGTCTGTTATTATTATTATTATTATTATCTCTTAGGTCCAAAGAGATATCGACTAGATTTTTGCTCATAAAATGTTACCCATACAAATGTCTAAAGTCACAATGTGTGGTTTACCACTATAATCGAATTAAATCTTAAACCATGGGATATTTTAGAAACTTTTATTTTGACAAATTAATATTATACAGTGTGTCCGTAAAATATGGAATAAATTTATTATTTCTTAAACCAAAAAATATTTAGAAAAAATCCTCGGACATGTCGATTTTTAATTTCAGTTGAGTACCTTATCCTTTATTTTTTTGGTTCTGACTTCACTATTTCCGTTATGACGTCATCGATATTTTTTTAAATGGAACACCCTGTATATTTCTCCATTTTTGTATTCTAAATCAACAGTCAATTCCAAAAATGTGTCAATCACAGTTAGGGTCTAAAATTGTTAAATTGAAAGATACGGCCATTTTGAATATAAGAATTTACTAATTTTTCACGTTTTGCTAGAACAAATAATAGTCACTAGAACTAATAGTGAGTTAATAATAAAACCAATTTATAGTAAATGTTCAAACTGTGCTCCTTTTTGTAGCCGACAGTACCCTAAACGATGATAATGTGTTGCTGAACCTTGTTTATAGTTTCTTGAGAAATGTTGTTTATTTCTGTTCTAATTCTCCCTTTTAATTCAACAATGTTTCCTGATTTGGTTTTATAAACTAAGTTTTTTAGATGATCCCCAAAAAATAATCTAATGGATTGACGTCTGGTGACTTTGGTGTCCATTCGATGGATCAACGGCTACCAATCCACCTGTTCAGAAATATTTGATCAAGATACTTTCGAACGTTTGCTGCATAATGGAGAGGCGCACCATACTATTGATACCATAGACTTTTGTCAACATTTCCAGGATTGATTCTACTGAGGAATGAATTGAGTAACGTTTACAGTTCCATCGAAGAAATAGGGTCCAATGATTCTATTTCTTACAATTCCCGCCCACACTTTTACATTTGGTAGATACTATGCCGCTCCCGCATTCGTTGAGGGTTTTCCCTTGCCCAGTATCTACAATTCTGACGATTCACTTCAACATTTAATTTGAAAGAACATTCATTAAAGAAAATAATATTTATTATCAGAAGAGGATCACCATTGCACATATTCATCATTGTTTCACAAAATTATATTCTCCGATCTGGATCATCATCACTTAGTTCTTGCACAAACCGAATCTTAAAGAGATGCCATTTGTCTAATTTTATTACTCTATATACAGTGTGTCTCACTTAGGAGTGTAACAGCGTAATAATTATTTTGTTTTTTGTCCGATTTAAATCCAACTGGTCTCGAAAGATAGAGGTCGCCAAGGTCTATTTAACACCACGAAATCACTGTTCATCTTTAAATGCAAGACCATCTACGAAGCTAAATTATATAAAAGAAATAAAAAAAATCATAGTTGACATTTTTTTAATCAAAAAATTTTATTAACAAAACTTGAGGTTTTGTTGAAAAAAATTCCAGTCCAAAATTTCTCGTTTTGATAAGCATACTCTAACTCCTTTGTTTCTACTAAAAGACAATTTTGTAAAGGTCATATTAGTTGTCAAGTAAAGCTGTTGACATTCTGTCTGATTTTTTGTATCCTAGCATATTTTATTTCAATCAAAATGCTTACAACTGCGGAAAAAGTGAAAATTGTTAGATTAGTTGATGATAATTCTCGTACAGTGAGGGAAGCTGCTACAGAATTTAATAATCGGCACCCAGATCGACCCCCAATAGACTATGTAAAAGTTTGGCAATTTAATAATTTATTCAATAGAACTGGCAAAGTCTGCAACAAAAAGAACAACGTGTGAAGGTTCATGTTAGAGTTGCAGAAATTTTTCAGTTAGTGAGAGAAAATCCAAGGTGTAGCCTCAGGAGAATGTCCACAATTTTAAATATACCTAAGAATACAATTTGGCGATGCTTCCGTCGAAATAAATTACGTCCCTTGAAGCCTGTTTTCTTACACACATTAGAAGAGGAAGACGAAGAAAGGCATCTGGAATATTGCTTTTGGCGTCAGGGGAGAGTTTCTGAACAACCCTAATTTTTTTTTAAATATTTTATTCTCAGATCAAGCGACATTTACAACTAATGGTTAACTCTCAAAATACTCGAAATTGGTCCGTTGAAAATCCTCATTGGGTTGTAAACTGTCGACGCCAGTATTCAGGAAAAGGTGAATGTGTGGTGCGGTATTTTGAATGAACAAATAATTGGGCCATATTCCTTTGAGGGATATTTAAATGCGGCACGTTTTATAATTTCTTTGCAAACCGAATTTTCAATTGAAATTGAATACTTGCCCCTTATTGTATACATCAGTCTGATATTTCAACTTGATGGAGCCCCAATCCACAATGCAATGATGGTACAAAATTGGCTAAATGATAACTTTCCCCCGGAGGTGGATTGGAGGAAATAGCCCTTTTTATTAATTGGCCTCCGAGGTCACCTGACCCTCACGCCATTGTACTTTTTATGGGAGTTTCTAAAGAATGAAGTCTACAAAACGCAGCCACGAAATAGACTACAAATGAAAAACTGCCAGCTTGCGCTGAAATTACGCCTGCAATCCTCCGAAAAGTTATGAACAACTACAGAAACCGAATTGAGACATGCATTAGAGCTGATGGAGGTTTGATAGAACATAATATTTAATTCTTTTGGTTGTATTTATTATTCATTTGTGCAAATTGTGTTTCAAAAACATACATTTAGAAATAATTTTTATTAAAATGTCTGAAATTATTTTTTTCATCAAAAACCTCATTTTCTTTTGTTTAGAATTTAACTAAATTTCGGATTCAGGTTTTTTGCGGCGAAACCGAAGTGAAAAAAGATCACTTGTATGTCAAAAAGTGTTGCTTATTATATATATATATATATATATATATATATATATATATATATATATATATATATATATATATATATATATATATATATATATATATATATATATATATATATAGATATCCCAAATTTCAATTAATAATATCTTTAAAACTAAATTCTAAAATGTACCATGATCCTGTTACAACCGGTATGTATATTCATAGACCTGTCTTTTGATACCATTTGCCACTGTAAACTGTTAAAAATTGGAATGCGTAAGTTTTAGGGAACTCCATTAAAGCTGCAACCAAAAGAAGCAATGATTTGAATACGTAGATATAATTCAGTATCGCCCGCCATTTTCGAAGCGAGATAAAAAACCGCTGCCAATTGGGGGATCATAATTTCGTCACCGTGTGGTGGAGTTTATAATAAAAGTAATTTTTGACATTTCAAAAGCCATATTTTTTGACGTGTCAAAAAAGTCACAGTTTGACGTTTCAAAAAAGTCACTTTGTGGTTTCAAGAAAAGTCATATTTTTTAACGTTTTAAAAATTGGGACCGATTTTGCTCATCAACGAAGTCAACCTCTTCCTTGATCTCTAGAATGTGTACCAAATTTGAAAGCTTTATCTCAAAAAACTGTAACTGCTATCGCGAACCAGACAGACAGACACACAGACAGAAAATTTTTTCTCTCTGAAATTTTGTGTATCGTCATAATTCGTCGAGATTCTCAGATACGCAATAAAAATTTCAAAATTTTTTCACGAATACATAACTTTCTCACTTTGAGAGGTGAGGAAGTAATAAGGTTTGCTATCACGAATGTTTATCGTTTTGTTTATAATTTGAGTCATCATTAAAATCGGTAAAACTTATAAGCAATTGAAAAATTCCTGATATTTATAACACACCCAGTACATTTCAAAGGTTATATACTAAAAAACTAATAAATGTATGGATAAATAAATAAATTGTAAAGTGTGACATTTAGTTCAGTAATTGACAATCAGTATATTATATGATTTAGTTATTAACAAAAAAATGGAGAAAATATTAACTACAAAAAGTTAATAGTTAATGACAGCAGAACAAAGTTTACTCTCCATTTCCTCTATATTTTGTCTAAGATTTCCTAAATAGAACGGTACGATTTTGATAAATGTTACTCGAGCGTTAACTTTTGAAACACATTGCACAAAACAAGCAATATGGGATTGAAAATCAACTATCTGCCAGTTCCAAACGATTGAAACCTGTTACCGGGATTAATGCAGTCAATTGAAATGTGTAAATTGAATTTCTCAACGTGGTAATGGATCGAAAGAATAAAGTAGGGCGATACTTCTTATTTCTCTTGTAACAGAAAACATATTTTTGTTATCGAAAATACTTCGAGTTAAAATTTCTCCAGATTGTAATTTCGAACTCATTCTTAAAAATCAGAAGAAATATCTCACAATTAGATTACGTATTAAAAGTCACACTAAAATGCGAATAT
The DNA here is from genome assembly GCA_029963845.1 of Rhamnusium bicolor. Classification (NCBI taxonomy): domain Eukaryota; kingdom Metazoa; phylum Arthropoda; class Insecta; order Coleoptera; family Cerambycidae; genus Rhamnusium; species Rhamnusium bicolor. The sequence continues at coordinate 1,803 of JANEYF010000860.1, read as the reverse complement.
TTGAAGTTTGTTATCACACAAAAACAAATACTCATAAACTTAGCATACATGGAATTATACTCTGGTGGACAAAAAAGTATTTTTTTTAATAACATGTACCTGAATAGCATATCACTGGAATAAAGCCTTTCTGATTATAAAAATGACAAGCAAAAAGTCGTAATGCTTAACGTTTTCTTGTTACATTAATAAAATATTATGGACAGGGATAACATTATTGTTAATTACTTCCTCACCCTTCAAAGTGAGGAAGTTATGTATTCGTGAAAAAAATTTTGAAAATTTTTTATTGCATTTCTGGATGAATCTCGACGAATTATGACGATAAACAAAATTTCAGAGAGAAAAAATTTTCTGTCTGTGTATCTGTGTTCGCGATAGCAGCTACGGTTTTAGTGACATTCCACCAATGAGACTGTTTTGAAACGTCAAAATGTGACTTTTCGAAACGTCAAAACGTGATGTTTTTGAAACGTCAAAAATTATTTTTATTATAAACCATCACATGTCGAGTTTTACTACGGCGAGGAAGTTCTGATCCCCAAATAATTGGCAGCGGTTTATTACTTATTTATTTATTGCTATATATCAATGATCTATATGACACATATTAGGCTTACATAGATATATCTACAAAGGTAGAGAATTTTTGAAAAACATATGCTCCATTTTTCTTTTCTTTTTATGGGGGTCACATCGTCTCGCTTTAAGAATCAACAGTAATCTTCCATCATGACTGGATCCCATCATCTTTGATAACGAATTTCCATTGTCCTGATATCTTGATGAATCGTCTCCCTTACCGTCGCTTACCGCACCCAAATTTTCAGGAAGAAAAAATTAAATGAGAATGTAGAAAATAAATTTTTAAAGACATAGTTTTCATCTTACTTGTTCCCTAAAGATCCCGTGACTACGCTTAAGGTTTACAAGGGGCATATATTCAACATTACTAGTTCCTGGTTGAAAAACCATTTTGATGAATTTTATCTGCTCATAAATCACGTAATTTAGTATTTTTGATGGGATCTTGATTTTTCTAGCATCACACTGGTCATTTAGAATAACTGAACCGTCATGGCACACTTAAATGGAAAACTAAAAATTATGTTATAAAAAATATTGACGTTTGGAATGTCACTTATTTGGTATCATTAGATTCAGAAAATTATGCAAAATTCAAAAAATGCAATAATATACTGGGTATTCCATTTAAGAATCGAAAGTTAGTGTCACTTCCGGCGAAATCGGAAGTGAAAAAAAAATCACTTGTATGTCAAAAAGTGCCACTTATTATGATATTTAGGATATCCCAAAATTTCAATCAATTATCTTCAAAACTAATGGAGAAAAGAGGGGTGTACCATGATCCTGTTACACCCGGTATTATGATTTTTGTTCACATTGTTTTTGCTTGTCTTAAAATTTATCTCTTTAAGTTTACGTATTATTTTACACGGCATTTTCAAGATCGTTTAGAAACTTGCATTGCTCCTATTTTATTAGCCGCAAGCTCCAAAAAATAATAATGCTACGTTTTGCAAACAATATAACCTGGATTTAAAATCACGAAATTTTTTAGAATCTGCAGTGTGTCCCCTAGAGAGAGTTCACAATAATTTTTTTAATTTTCAATTTTTCGAAAAACGTCATTCCGCATGAAAAGCTTTACATGTCTTCTAAAAATTTTTTACTTTTCTTTTTAAATGGCTTATTTAATTGTAAAATATTATATTTTTTAAAAAATCTGTAGCAAACAAGAAAAAAAATTCATTTTAACCATTGTCAAATTTTGATAATTAT
>JANEYF010000859.1:557500-570427 GCA_029963845.1 Rhamnusium bicolor | reverse complement strand
GGTCACTGTAGGTTACATCGCGCATCGGTGCGATTATTTGAACAGCCTATATACAGCAATATTATCGTGGAAGTTTAATATGTTTTTGATTAAAATTGCTTTACTTGTTTTTTATGTTAATAGTAATTTATTATAAATATGAACATCACGCGAACAAGTGATTTTTTCTTAACGTTTTAGATTAATTCTTCGGTAACTTTAAACGTGTTCTTAAATTTCACAGGAAATCATAAATAAATCTACCCAACTCCTATATGATTAAGTTTAGAGTTAATTACATAATAATATTTTTATTGTGATAGCATTTATTACATTAATCTATTGTCAGTTTCAATTTAATATAATTTTATAGTATTAGTTGAACACTATTTCACGATACTATATTGTTTATACCAGACTCAACAAGAAAATTTGTTAAAACTGCTAGTTTTGGAACTAACAAAGCTCATCATCAAATTTATTTTAGGATATACAATAAATATAATTTGTTAAAAACTAAGTTCTGTGTAAACTGGTAAAACATTCAAATATTTTATAAAAAACACCGACAGTCGTCTCAATACTGTATAAGATTTAAAGGAAACAACTACTCAGCGGACAAAGCCCCGACCTGCATTGAATTAACCCTGCAAGTCTTGTTTGGTAGCTCAAACCCTGTTGCGCTAAACTATATACTAAATAAGATTTACAGGAAACCAGGAGTGGAGGTCACAGTTCCTGGTACCTGCTTTGCAGGTCGCTATCAGTCACTAAGACATCAGTGGTGTCTGACGGATAGCAGCACTGACCACCAGAGAGATACACTTATCACTCACTATGTCTGTCTTGCTTAGTCTACTTTAGGCTAGCCTGGTTTGCTATTATTATTTATCTTTTCCATTACTTATGGCATACTGACGAGAACATAATATGTTCGAAACCGGTATATGTCTAGTGAGGAATTGACAAATAATCTTAGCTACAAAACAAGACTTGTGGGTTTAATTCAACGCAGGTCGGAGGTTTTGTTCGCTGGGTAGTTGTCTCCTGTAAATGTTATTCAGTATATAGTTTAGCCCATCAGGGTTAGAGGTCACAGCTCTTGGTACCAGCTTTGCAGGTCGTTATCAGTCACTAAGACATCAACGATGTCTGATGAGTAAACTGTCCGAGGTCACCTGGCCGACAGGAGCCGTCATATGACTCATATGTTTACATCATATCATAATACTTGAATAAGTACAGTAAATGGAAATAAATTTTAACAATAATGTTACATTTTATAAAAATTTGTATAAAACTCACCCTTTTAAGCAGATTTATGAAGTAGTTTGGTTGTCGTCATCACAAAGATCTATAGTATAATAGCATCAGGTATGTTTCTACAGCTGTCTCCGTCAGCGATGTTCGCTTTGGTGAAAAAATATGTTTTGCATTTTGAAAATGACCATTCGACATCTACGGATGTAATACAGGCATAAGTAAAACAATCTGTGAACTCACTTAACTAAGTTGTAGATGCACCATCACAAATTTGTCTTAATTTGCTAAAATCAGGATCTTTCTGTAATACACTCTCGAATTTTTCACTAACGCGATTATTCTTTGCGTCATTTATAGCCTGTAGCTGTGTATTTACGTCGTCCACTATTTGCAGCGATTCCACTAACGACAACGAACTATTTTGCAATTTTTCTATTGCGTCGTGTAGTCCTCTATAATTGTTATTAATAGTTTTTAAATCTGTTTCAAGGGAAACGTCTTGAAAGCCTGTCTGGTTTTCCCTAATAGCTGCAGCCTCGTTAGGGTTGAACTGTAGTATCACAGCTTTTATTTGTTGAAAATATTCAGCATAATAAAAAGCCGCTTTCAACCACGTTCTCCAACGTGTAAGAATCGGCTCTGGTGGTTCAGAGATACCAGGACACTGTCTGTGAAATGCTCGAAGCCGTTTAGGAGATTTGAGAAAAACTTTTTTGTATTTGCTATTAATGCATCTACCTCTGGAAAACATTTTCGAATCGTTTCTGCTACAAGATGGAACGCATGCGCTTTACACGTAACATGTAAAAACCTACAACTGTCTCTTTGAAAAGAACGGCCTACCATGCGCATTGTCGCAGCACCATCAGTCACAAACATCAATACTTGACTTGTTGAAAGTTCAAATTTTTCGAATGTCTCCAACACCCCGTAATTATTTCGCCAGTACACGCAGTTAGTCTTTTACTAGCTAGTAAAAGTGGAAATGTTAGTTTAAGAGGGCCCAGTACACGTACTATAATATTTAAAATAGATTTTTTTACAATCTGTCGTCTCGTCAATACATAACCAGAGCCGTGTATTGTTTAATCCACATTTAATCCTATTTACAATGTCTTCACGAACAGCTGGAATATATTTACGTAACGATGTACGACTTGGTAAGTTCACCTGGGGATTGTATTTATTCCAAAACTTCCGAAATGGTTGTTTATCCAGTATGTGTAGCGGAATATTACAGGCTATTAACATTAACAATAAATCAAACATAAACTGAGTTATCAAGGGCATGCCATTTTTTTTATTTTGATGTTGAACGGTATTGATATGACGACGACAATCTGTTTTGTGCCAGCACATTAAGTCTTGATTACAAACTTTACAAATTATTTTACATCCGTCATAGAATAAATCCGGAAATTCACCGATAAATTTATTCACTGTGTCCGTGTACGGACACAAATAAGACTGCAGCGTAAATCACTTCTAAATTGGCACGTGTGACGCCAGCGCAAGACCGTCGCTGTACTCCAGCCACCTCGGCCAGCTTTATTTATCACTCACTATGTCACTCCTTTCAATAGGCAATGCTACTGCATGTTTTTTTTTTTCGTTGTATTTTATTTACGTCAAATAGGAATAAATAAACTAGCTCATATTAAACTGACGCCTCTTGAATCACACATACGTATTGTAAAATTCGTTAAAAACATTTAAATTTAATAGACCTGGACTCGAAAAGTTACCCTTTTTGTATCCCCTACTTTAAAGGGATTATTCCATTTGGCTTCATTAAATTCAATTGGGCGTAAACGATCCTAGCCCACGTATGTTTTCCCTGCTCCAGTGTAGAACTAATAATATATGCACATTTCTAAATTAATTTCAAATAAACAAATATGTAAATATTATTTGATTACCATATTGGCGTGTTGTTATTTATAAGAAGGAAAACGTCCACTCAAAAGAAAATTTACCAATGTAGTAGGACTGAGATTGGCAAGCCAGTTTCATTCATATTTTTTAAAAAATTATTATCGCGCCCGGAGCCACTCCCACGACATCTTCGAGACAGAGCTACGTGGCATTTGATGGGTTGGATGGGGATGATATCAGTGCAAAATAAAACGCATATGATGCTAATTTTTGCTAATTCTATGCACTATGCTACCGTTTCCATAGCATATTGTTCTGTAGAGTAAATATTATGTTAGGATCTGCGTTGAAAAAGTCATTTCATTGTGAACTTGCGATTATTGCTTAAATCCTGTAAGCAGAAAAAAGAAGCTATGGTTTGCTCGAAAAAAACTAACATTTAAAAAACTTTACAAAGTATACAATTCTCAATGAAATGTTTAAAGATTCATAAGTTCTAATTATGAACAGGACTCTAGTACCAGACGCAATTATTATAAATCATTATTGTGAGAATCATTTTATTTATATGTATTAAGCCCTTTTTTTCAATGTTTGATGTAGTACGTCACTGAATGTATTCTAATAGTGGTCAAACTACTTCAAAAGATCTTGGCCGCTCTGCTAGATGTGAAACGATGTTTTGTTTAAGAGACTTTGTGAAAGCAGACCTTTGCCGAGGATAATTGGAACTTTCAACAATGTTACACTGGTTGGTGTTTCGCCAGTTACAACTTGGACAATCCGAAACCTTATGGCACCTTATACAATGCTATGTGCAAATTCATAATAATTGCAAATATGATAAACGTATACACGAATATGAAATATAAAGTTCAACAGGTTTATCTTCCTTGACAGTTGGACAGTCGAGAAACAATAATTACATAATACAACGAGATGTTTAGTAGATTTTTTTAAAAACAAGTTCAGAGTCAGAATGTATATTTATACATTGCAGTATTGAGGGGAGAGTATATTTTAATAGGCATACACTTATACTACTTTTAAAAGATGTAAGATTTTTCTAAAATGGTGTTAAGATATTTTTCAGAAAACATGTATTGTCCCTATTGAAGATGCACTGTATGCAAGAGACCCACCCACAAATCGTGAAAAAATCAACACTTGGATGACACTCGATGGGTAAAGTATCATCGGTGCATCATTTTTGAAAATTATCTTGACTGCAGAAACGTGCCTTCCTCTTTTTTATGAAGTTAATGTATAACAATATCTTGATGAAACTTTCTCAAATTAATTGGCAGAAAAAGTGCGACAGAAAGGCCCTCCGCTCACCAGATTTGACACCCCTAGTACTTTTGTTGTGAGGTCAGTTTGAAAAATACTCGCCATTGGTCTTTCAGAACCAGTTATAAAGCTTTAGAGATCACTTGTATCATTTCCTGGATCACAGTGGGGTACAATTTGAACATTGTTTACACTAACTCATTTTTCTTCATAGTAAATGAAAATGGTAGAGCGTATATCTGCCTCAATATACCAGTATTTCGATACGAAAACTTGAGCAACAGCAGTCGCAGTCAGTAATTTGATGGTAACTCACGTGAAACTCAGTGATCTTGTGCCGTCTTCTAGCAGCTTGTATCTTAGTATATACGCAGAAGCTATGCAAGCTTAGGCGAGGGTTGTACATATGATATACCATCCTTCGGACGGGATGTAAAGCAGTCGATCCCTTGTCTATTAGATATTAGGCAAGTAAAAATACCTACTATTAGATAGAAAAGAGGTTCGGCAAAATTTCCAGGTTAGGAGTAGCTCGTCTCAAGGCGTCGGTGATTATCCCTGGTAGCGGAAATTGGCCGACGTTAAATAAATGAATAATAAATAAGAAAAATGTCTCTTTTGGCAGATAAAGACTCTGTTAATATCTGTACCCATATCCCAATATGCAATAATAAGAAATGATAAACACTTAGAAGTTTATCAAGATCTAAGAATGATTTTATCTGCATTGGGGCAAAATAAGCACTGTTTAGTTTAGAACAAACATAGCCAATGTATTTAGACCACATTAACTTCTCGGCAGCCCAGAATCCTATAAATTTGCCTCCTTTTAGGATTTTATAATATTTTATCAAGAAACACTGTCATATCTAACGGTTTTTCTTATGAAAATACATGTTCACAGTTTTCTTTTTATTTAAAATTAACCTGTTTCTTTGACCCATATGTCCAACTCGGTATAGACAGTTTTTATATTTGTTAATATTTTTTCAGGGGTAGCACCGGACACACAAATTGTTGTGTCATCAGCAAACATTATGACTGAACCTGCAGTGATATAATCAAGCAAGTCGTTAATATATATCATAAATAACAGTGGGCCCAACACCGATCCATGCGGAACGCCAAGCAAAACATTACTTTCGTGTGACTGGGTGTTTTTTATTTTTACAATCGTTTTTCTATCAGTCTTATATGCTTTAATCCAGGTCAAGAAATTTATTTTTTTGCCAATATTAAACAGTTTATCTGCTATCAAATTTATGTCTAATAAAATGCCAAATCCCAATCCACATGTCTAAGATAAATCAAACATAAGTGCCATGACATATTTTCCCTAGTATAGCTCACTGTATACAAGGGTATACTGGGTGTCAACGGAATCATTAGACAAGCCGTAGTTTTCAGAGTTTTCAAGATGTAAGTCTTAAACTTGGCAAGGGTAAGATATACCAAAAACGGCCAATTTTTTATTATTTGACACTTTTCCCTCACTTCCGGTTTCCCCAGAAATGACCCCAACTTTGAAATTTTAAGTGGCACACCGTGTATATTCTTACATTTTTGATTTCCACAGATTTTTAAATGCGTTGCATGGTTTTAAAAAATTTTTAGACTACTTGATTTTTTAGGGGTATTTTTATTTTTGCATCTAGAATTGTGCATTGAATGCACTCAAATCGAATGGACCAAAATAATAAGAGAAAAATGTAAACGTGAGATTTTTCGAATTGGTTTAGTAGCTACGACCAACCAAAATTTCCCGAAATCACTAATTTGTAATTATGTCAACTTTTTCAAATGGCAACATCTTTTAGACACCCAGTCGTTAAATACTAATTTTCACGACAAATATTTTGATACGTTCAAGTCGAAAATCGGTTTGATATTAACCCAAATACACAAGTTCCTTGGTGGATAATAATTAAAATATCGAGAAAATACTCTTATCATGTATCGTGGAAATTGATTAAAATTAGATTCAAAATATTCATTTTGTCAACATAACAACGCTGCAAATAAAAAAAGTGTGCTGTCCGAAATAATTTAACAGTAAAAAACATATGGAAAGATTAATTAAAAATTAGTAAATAGTGCACCCCCTACCTCTTGACATTTTCTCGTTCGGTCAATGGTGTTTCGCATATTATTTCGCAACCTAGCAGGAGTTATACTTGCAAAAACTTCGCGGATACGATTTTGTAAAATTTCAAGTGTTTGATGGGGTGTATAAAAAACTCGTTGTTTCACATAACCCCACACAAAAAATCTAAAATGCTTAGATCTGGTGAGTGGGCAGGCCAAGGTACAGGTCCATATGTTGCAATTACTCGCACATTATACCGGTTACTAAATGGGCCATAACTCGAGCGGCATTATGAGGGGGAGCCCCATCTTGATGAAAATACATTTATTTAGAAACTGCAAGTGGTAAGTCCATCAACATTTGTTCAATATCACTTTGTAGGAATTTTAAATATCTCTTCCCAAAATTCTGGTTACCGGTATTGTTCTGAAGTAACCAGTCATGATAAGCTAATCTTCGGTAGTCATCATCTTCATACAAATGCTGGTGCACACTTGATATTTAAACGAGCGGTAACCACATTTTTTGAAAATCTTTCTTGTTGATTCATGACTAATTTGCACCTCGTGGCCAATTTCTCTAGTAGAAGCAGTAGGATTCACTTTTACAAAAGCCAACCTGTTAATTACTGTCGCCTCATCAACGATAAAAGCTGCAGAATTGTTGTCAATTCCTTTCCAGATTTGTTTCTCCACAATTGGAAAATATTGAAAACATGAATGATGTCTATTCAGATACCTTTGAACATACAATTCTGCGGCGTTTCTGGAATTTTTGTGGCATTCTCCAAAAATTAATAACATGTCTACTTTTTCATCCCTTGTAAACATGTTAAACAATAACAACAATAATTGAAAAACAACAAACATCAACAAATTTAACGATAAAGAGCAAACTTACAAAGTTAACAATAATACACACGTATTATTATCTGTCAAACTTTTTTTTGTTTCCACAGCACACTTATTATTTGCAGTGTTGTTTTGTTGACAAAATGAATGTTCTGAATCTAGTTTTATTCAATTTCCACGGCATACTTATTTGATAAACATATTTTCTCAATATTTTAATTATTATCCACCAAAGAACTTGTATATTTGGGGTAATATCAAACCGATTCTCGACTTGAACGTATCAAAGGTTTTGTCGTGAAAATTAGTATTTAACGACTAGGTGTCTAAAAGATGTTGCAATTTGAAAAAGTTTACATAATTACCAATTAGTGATTTCAGAAATTTTGGTTCGTCGTAGCTACTAAACCAATTCGAAAAATCTCACGTTTACATTTTTCTTTTATCGTTTTGGTCCATTTGATTGATTTGAGTTCATTCACTGTACTTTAGATGCGAAAATAAAAATAGCCCTAAAAAATCAAGTAGCCAAAAATTTATTTTTAAACTATGCAATCGTACTTAAAATCGTCTCCGGAATCCAAAAATGTAAGAATATCTGTATATTCAAGTGTTCTGCTTAAAATCTTAAAGTCGGGGTCATTTCCGGAAAACCAAAAGTGATGGAAAAGCATCAAATAATGAAAAATTGGTCGTTTTTGGTACATATGCCAAGTTTGACACTTATATCTTGAAAACTCTGGAAATTATGGCCTGTCAAATGATTCCGGTGACACACGTATAATGTATTATTGAAAGTTCTACACAAACTTCCCACACTATCATGCATTAACTTAAAGTACATAGAAAATATTCTGGCAATTTTCAGTATAAAGTCAAAAAAGCCTGTAAATACAACAAGACTAAATAGATAAAATACAGATAAATAAATTATCCAACCAAACATTTACTGATAAAATAAAAAAATTAATCATGTTTTCAACGTAAACCATATAAGAACCGCTGACAGCTGCATTATATTCATGCTCTTTTCATTGTTGTTTTATATTGTGATGTATGGAAATATGTACACACTTTGCCAATATTCTTAAGGTATTTCTGCGGACAAAGCCTTTCTAAATTTAAATATTTTTGGCGGATTTGTTTACAAGGAGGAGAATTCGATTTCATGAAAATAAATGAAAAGTACACATGCTCCTATGTTTACTGTTGTATTCAACTTTGCTATTGTTGTTTACTTTTATGCTCAATACTTCAACTCCTCTTATTTGCGTATTGTTATATATTTAGCCATTTTTCATTTTTCCTTAATCCCCAAAGTTGAATCTAAGCCAATGGATTAAATAATATAATACCGAACGTCTTAATATCATACATTTTCATATCAATAGGAATCCATAAAAATGGCATACAGGGTTGTGCAATAGTGCGTCCGACTTTGATATGTCGAGTTCTATGATAGCTAGAAACTTGATTTAAGAACATAAATAAACTAGACAAAAAGTCTATAACCGAAAATAATTTTTTGCATATATACAGGGTGAGCCAAGACGATCCTACAGGGTCAACTAACACTTTTTGAAATGGAATGCCATGTATGTCAGAACATTTTTTTGAAACCTCTTTGTGGTCTCCTTCGACTCCTGCATTGACTCACTCCCAACCACTTGGATGTAACGATTTTTTTTTGCTAAATTTATGCCATTTACACGTGTACATAAAAAGAATCAGTTGTCACAATTATCGATTTAAAAGAATATATGTTAGTACCAATTATGATACTTCTAAAAGCATTTATTATCCTTTTCTTCATATTTTGTATTATTGTTGGTGTGATGTTTTTTATGGGCATCATGTAACACGCTTATTAGAATACCTTCTCTTGAATTATTTGAAAAAACCCTCATTTTTAATTTTTATTGCTGAATTTTGCAGTTATTGTTCAATAAATTGAAAATGGTCGCAAATAGCCATAGGAATGTATGTACAAAAAATTTTCGTCTATCAATCGTACATCACATCGTCCAAAAATATACAGAGTGTTCCATTTGAAAAAATTTAGAGGATTCAGTTCAAAATAAATTTAAACATCTTTTTTGGCCATCCATGTATACTTTTAAGAAGTGAAAATGACTGAGTGTCATCACACAGATGTCTCATAACTGGTACTAACATATTTTTTTCTTACAATAGATAGTTGTGATTGTAGTGATATTTTTAATATAAACGAGTAAATGGTATAATTTCAACAAGAAAAATCATTACATCCAAGTGGTTGGGAGAGAGGAGTGAAAGGAAGCCACAAAGATGTTTCAAAAAATGTTCTGATATGCATGGCATTTCATTTAAAAAAATGTTACTTGAACCTATAGAATCGTCTTGGCTCACCCTGTATATTCCAAAATAATTTCCGGCCATAGCCTTTTTTGTCTAGTTTACTTATGTTTTTAAATCAAGTTTTTTAGCTGTCACAGAACTCGAGATATCGAAGTCGGACGCACTATTACCCCACCGTGTATATTATGTAATAATTAAGACAAAATTGTGTATGCACCTCGGGCATAACCAGCGTTTATGGCCCTTATCGTTAATTTTCACGCCGTGGGCCATAAATACCTCTTTATCTCCTCGGTACATAAATAACTATAATTCACTTGTTGGATCAATATTAGAATATTGTTGCCTGATATAGACAAGCTCAAAAAGAGTACAAAAAGAAAACAGTAAATTTTATTTTATTTAAGTTGCACGTTGATAAGAATAATTATTTATACGAAGAATGGCTGCAACTGGATATTACGTCTCATAAGGAAAGACATTTTAAAACTGAACAAAAATTTGGTTTTAATATTATCAACAACAAAATCAAATCTACTGAAATTTTACAACTATTTAATTTTAGAATTCCAAGATTTAATACAAGAAACAATGATTTGTTATATTCTGATCATTTTCATTCAAATTACAGTAGTCATAGCCCCGTTGCAAAAGTCACATATGCTCTAAATAATTTACCATCAAATATAGATGTCAATTTTTCTTCCTTATAAAATTTTCGAATTACATCTCTGTTAGTAATAAATAATTAAATATAAAATATAAATTAAATAATTACTTTATAAATAAATAAACAACACAATTACCTAATTAAATAATTTAAAATTTCACAAATTGAACAGACATTTACTCAGGCTTTATTTTATTACTTTAGCAAGTGCTCAAAGTGACCTCCGCTTTCATCAATACATTTAACACATCTTTTCAAAAATGAAAATCTGATTTTATTAAAAATTTGCTGCTTCTGGCGAAAACTATCAGCAGTATTTATAATTCTCTTTCTGAGATGTTCGAAACAATGAACTTGCACAGAGTAGACCTTTTCTATCATATAACCCCAAAAACAAAAGTCAAGGGGGTTTAAGTCTGGCGAGCGCGTAGGCCATTTTATGGGTGCTTCTGTTCCTCCCCAATCCAACGTTCTGGATATTGTTCCCCAAAAAAGTTTCTGACCTCACGACTGTAATGAGGGGGTGCCCCATCTTGAAGGAACCACATATTGTCTTGTATCGGTAATGGTATTTCTTGAAGGAGATTGGGGAGATCATTTCGGAGAAAATTTAAATATTCTGTCCCGACAGTGTGGTAGAAAAAATGGTCTAATTAAAAAAATTGTCCACAATTCCTGCCCATACGTTAACTGAAAAATTGTTCTGATAATGCGTCTCTTTTTTTTGCTCTCGGATTTTCGTCGGCCCATAAATGTAAATTGTGATGATATGTAACGCTATTTCTAGTAAAAGTAGCGCATCCGTTGGCAAAATATTCTTAACGAAGTTATCATTTTTTAAATTCTTTTGTCGCAACTATCTACAAAATACAAATTTGTTCAATTCTGCTTTAAAGTCTTTTAATTCACAATTCCAATAAGCTAAATGCTTGAAAACTAAAGCACGTAGGAAAAAAAGCTAAGAGTAAAAAACTATTAAAATTAAATTTTACTTTCCAAAAAATTTATTTTTTGCCATTGTACCAAATTTTAAGAAAATATCTTACAAGGACTCCAGAGTTAGAGCAAATTTTTCATTTTTTATTTTCGACTTTAAAGACCCATAAAAATTTTTGGAAGCATTTTCGCATAGAGGTAAGTTAAGTCATATCGTCACTATTTGTTGCCTAGAATCTGCCATTGAGTTTATGACATGCTTTTTTGGTATATATATATATATATATATATATATATATATATATATATATATATATATATATATATATATATATATATATATATATATATATATATATATATATATATATATATATATATATATATATATATATATATATACCAAAAAGCATGTCATAAACTCAATGGCAGATTCTAGGCAACAAATAGTGACGATATACTTACTCTCTCTATGCGAAAATGCTTCCAAAAATTTTTATTGGTCTTTAAAGTCGAAAATAAAAATGAAAAATTTGCTCTAACCTGGAGTCCTTGTAAGATATTTTTCTTAAAATTTAGTACAATGGCAAAAAATAAATTTTTGGAAAGTAAAATTTAATTTTAATAGTTTTTTACTCTTAGCTTTTTTCCTACGTGCTTTAGTTTTCAAGCATTTAGCTTATTGGAATTGTGAATTAAAAGACTTTAAAGCAGAATTGAACAAATTTGTATTTTGTAGATAGTTGCGACAAAAGAATTTAAAAAATGATAACTTCGTTAAAAAATATTTTGCCAACGGATGCGCCTACTTACTAGAAATAGCGTTACATATCATCACAATTTACATTTATGGGCCGACGAAAACGAGAGCAAAAAAAGAGACGCATTATCAGAACAATTTTTCAGTTAACATATGGAGCAGGAATTGTGACAATTTTTTTAATTAGACCATTTTTTCTTCCACACTGTCGGACAGGAATATTTAAATTTTCTCCGAAATGATCTCCCAATCTCCTTCAAGAAATACCATTACCGTACAAGACAATATATGTGGTTCCTTTTAAGATGGGGCACCCCTCATTACAGTCGTGAGGTCAGAAACTTTTTGGGGAACAACATCAGAACGTTGGATTGGGGAGGAACAGAAGCACCCATAAAATGGCCTACGCGCTCGCCAGACTTAAACCCCCTTGACTTTTGTTTTTGGGGTTATATATGTAGGTCTACTCTGTGCAAGTTCATTGTTTCGAACATCTCAGAAAGAGAATTATAAATACTGCTGATAGTTCTCGCCAGAAGCAGCAAATTTTTAATAAAATCAGATTTTCATTTTTGAAAAGATGTGTTAAATGTATTGATGAAAGCGGAGGTCACTTTGAGCACTTGCTAAAGTAATAAAATAAAGCCTGAGTAAATGTCTGTTCAATTTGTGAAATTTTAAATTATTTAATTAGGTAATTGTGTTGTTTATTTATTTATAAAGTAATTATTTAATTTATATTTTATATTTAATTATTTATTACTAACAGAGATGTAATTCGAAAATTTTATAAGGAAGAAAAATTGACATCTATATTTGATGGTAAATTATTTAGAGCATATGTGACTTTTTGCAACGGGGCTATGACTACTGTAATTTG
>JANEYF010000859.1:502500-552500 GCA_029963845.1 Rhamnusium bicolor | reverse complement strand
ACCACGAGTTATTTTTTGTTTCGCTGATAACATACACGCCACTCTAACGGCCACTACTACACTGATGGTTTTCATTATAACGGGTCAGTTTAACCGCTCTTGAAGGTTCCCGGCGGCGAGGCCTTGCAATAAGGAGAAATAACCTACTGGTTATACTGTGAACAAAGTATAGAAGGTTACTGCGGGATGAGATATAATAGGACCCTTTTCTTCCTATTATATCATATGGGATTTTTCCTGTAGATATCCTGATAAATAAATAATAAAAATTAATAAATAAATGCATGGTGTGAAATAGTTGGCAGGCATCTCAATTTCTTTATTCGTTCTTTAGCCAGTTGTCAGGTATTTTGAATAGTTGCAAAATGATTTACCTTTGCTAGAGGTAGAGCAGCTTAGAATGTTATGATTCCAAAAGGATGGAGTAACCGCCCATAATTCATGACTTGTTGTGGACATTTTCAAGGTAGATGAATGGGCATCCGTGATCCTGTTCAGTGGCCACCGAGATCGCCTGACTTTACTTTATTAGTTTTCTTTCTCCGAGAAAGAGAACTTGATTTAATTGATATATGTAGGTATATATCTAAGTGAATTTAAATTTTGACAGATGCATTAACTGTTACTGCTCAGAACCTCATAAAAAGCACATCCTGTATAAACTGTCATAATAAATATTCAATAATAATTATATACGATTCTAAGTTCTAAGAGGCCGAACATAATTTAATTTATGCTTTATTACAGTACCAGTAAATGTCTATTAACAGTACGTAAACAATACTCACTAATATTGATTATTGTTAAGGAGGAATTGTGGTACAAACTCTCAACTTCCATTGCGTTATTGTTATGGTTCTAACCATAAAGTTTCATGAAGCAAGTTGAATAATTAATAAAGAAGCAGCAGTTCTGTTGATGTCTCCCAAATGAAAATTCAATTAAAATTTCCGTTGTTTATTACATTTCATGGTATATTATTTATTAAGTTAATTAGCATTACCTCATACTTATCTCGTTATGTTACACGTTAGATTTATTAGGTTCTCCCAATTAGCATTAAGAATTATAATAATTACCAATTGTAATAATTAAAAGTGAAATGGCTTAGGTGACACAATAATTAGTTTAACTGCGTTTTTTTAATATGCCCTGATAATATGTGATAAATGTGAAGCTAATATAATTATTACTGCAAACAAATTAATTTTGATTTTTTACTTCTTAAAACAACTAACTTTTATACGAATACATTACAATATTTACACGAATGGATTTCGTTCAGAACTGAAAACCCGCTGAAATACATTCGTCTCTGGTGCACCGTAATTGGCATTTTTTAAAGGATGAGTTGATTCCTGCACTTGCAATATTATATGTAATGAAGATGATCCTTATATGCCACATGACCCGTTATGGTTTCAACAGAACGGAGTTCCTCTTCGTTTGGTGCGACCAGTGCATGCCAATTTGATTCAAACTCTTCCAAATAGATAGACGTGGGGCACTAGAATAGCCAACGTGGTGACCAGATCTAACCCATTGACTTTTCTTGCGGGGTTATCTAAGAAGCAAGGAGTATGTATTCCAATAAACCTAACAATATTGAGGATCTCAAGGGCAGAATTAAACATAACATGAAATCAAGTTAATACAACCAGCCATTATTAATAGTTTTTAATTAATTTAAGTTTCATCCTGCTTCGTGTCAAGAAGAGAATTCGCAGAACTTTCAACATTTCAACTGATTTTATAAGATTTATATTTACGTAAATATTGTGACATTTTTCTCTCAAATTTTATTATTCAATATGTCATAAATAAGCCTGGCCAAGGTCATTAATCCTACAGAGACGTACTGAGTATGCATCATATCATAATACTTGAATAAGTACAATAATAAATACAAAAATATTTTATATATTGTGATGTATGTTTTTGTACTATTTCGTTCGCTTTAAATTCTTTTTTAAATATTTCCCTATATTTTGTAAGCTTAGTGCTGCTGCACATTATTATTAAACTGTTAAATGACGTTCACACATGTACATTGTATATCTAAGTGATAACTAATAATAAATAAATAAATAAATAAATAAAATAAATGGAAATAAACTTTATTAATACTGGTACACTTTATAAAAATATGTACAAAACTCACCTTCTTAAGCAGATTTATGAAGTAGCTTGGTTGTCGTTATCACAAACTGGAGCACTTCTGTAATAACTGTATAGCATCAGATATGTTTCTACAGTTGTCTCAGTAAGCGATGTTCACTGTGGTGAAAAAAAAGTTTGTATTTTGAAAAAGACCGTTCTGCATCTACAGAAGTAATACAGGCATAAGTAAAACACTCTGTGAACTCACTTAACGCAGCTGTAGATGCACCATCACAAATTTGTCTTAATTTGGTAAAATCAGGATCTTTCCGTAATACACTCTCGAATTTTTCAATAACGGGCTTATTTTTTGCGTCATTTATAGTCTGTAGCTGTGTATTTACGTCGTCTACTATTTGCAGCGATTCCACTAACGACAACGAAGTATTTTGCAATTTTTCTATTGCGTCGTGTAGTCCTCTATAATTGTTATAAATAGTTTTTAAATCTGTTTCAAGGGAAACATCTTGAAAGCTTGTCTGGCTTTCCTTAATAGCTGCAGCCTCGTTAGGGTTGAACTGTAGTATCACAGCTTTTATTTTTTGAAAATATTCAGCATAATAAAAAGCTGCCTTCAACCACGTTCCCCACCGTGTAAGAATCGGCTCTGGTGGTTCCGGAATACCAGGACACAGTGTGTGAAATGCTCGAAGCCGTTTAGGAGATATGAGAAATACTTTTTTTGTATTTGCTATTAATGCATCTACCTCTGGAAAACATTTTCGAATCGTTTCTGCTACAAGATGGAACGCATGCACTTTACACGTAACATGTAAAAACCTACAATCGTCTCTTTGAAGAAAACGGCCCACCAAACGCATTGTCGCAGCACCGTCGGTCACAAACATCAACACTTGACTTGGTGACAGTTCAAATTTTTCGAAAGTCTCCAACACCACCCGCGTAATTGTTTCGCCAGTACACGCAGTTAGTCTTTTGCTAGCTAGTAAAAGTGGATATGTTGGTTTAACAGGATCGAGTACACGTACTATAACATTTAAAATAGATTTTTTTTACAATCTGTCGTCTCGTCAACACATAACCACAGCCATGTATTTTTTAATGCACATTTAATCCTATTTACAATGTCTTCACAAACATTTGGTACATATCTACGTAACGATGAACGACTTGGTAAATTCACCTGGGGATTGTATTTCTTCCAGAACTCCCGAAATGCTGGTTTATCCAATATGCGCAGGGGAACATCACAGGCAATCAGCATTAACAGTAAATCAAACATAAACTGAGGTTCCAAAGAAGACACGCCATTTTTTATTTTTATGCCGGTTTATATTGACATGAATTTTGCAGCCGTATTTATTCCAGCACATTAAGTCTTGATCACAAACTTTACAAATTATTTTACATCCATCACAGAATAAATCCGGAAATTCACCGATAAATTTGTTCACTTTATCAGCGTACGGTCGTTTTCTACTCTTTACGCTCAACATTATTTATTATTTATTAGTACTCTATGCATCGACCGACAGATAACAACTGAAGTGTGTCGTGTCATCGTCATCGTAAACAAGCGCGTGATGGCATTGGTATTGCGCCCGACCCTGAATCTACCATCGCTTGGCCAGGCTTAGTCATAAATTTTCGACTACTAGGTTGCCATTTAAAAAACATCCATAACATCACAATGCAAGAAAAAGAATATTTAAAAAATTAAACCGTAAAATTAATTGTATTAAAAAAATTGATCTTGGGCATGGCAATATTTGTGGTAGTATTTATAAGCAAGTCATTATGGAATATGCAAAGGAGGCAATATGCTCATAATAATACTGATAATATTGTGCTTTCCTACTGTTAGATATTAATTTTGAAAATCGCCCACAGCTAGAAGGGAATAATTCGTTCAGCGGCGGTTTTGAACATGTTTATTTCGGCCTTATATTAAGAATCAAATGTATTATACATACATTTGATTTAGTGATAATGATTAAACAGAACTTCCATCTTACTGAAGTTTTAACTAAGGATCAGGATGTCCTTAAACAGATTATAATTCAAAACATCTACCCTTAATAAAATATTGGTCTTGTGATACAATCGATGCTTTACTGAAGTTGAGAGACAAAACTACAAGAAAATTTCCAAGAGAACGTTTTTTGTCATTTGAAAAAAATACAAAAATAAATATTCAAGATAGAAAATAATTAATTGTACCGCAAAACTAACTGAAAGATACATTAAATTTAATCAGTAGAGTTACAAATTCAGTAGGTAAATTTTGCAGGGTAAATTATGCACAAAATTTTGCATAGCGAATGCCTTGTGTACATAATGGTTAATATGGGCGAAAGCATGCAAGCAGAATTTAAAAAATAACTTTAATAAATTTTGTAGTTCGAGGACTTTACAGCAAAATTGTACCCTGAAATATTGATTTCGGGTTCTTTACTTCAGTACTAGTGTATATTGTATAACCTTTTGAAGTATCAGTGTACAATGAAATAACTGGCAACATTCAAAACGAGTAGCAATATCATTTATATAAATTATATATAGTAACGGTCCCAAATATGATCCCTGGAGTACTCCCGAGGAAACAAAATATGGAAATGACTTGTAACCATTGACCGTTATCATTAGTGACCTCTTAAAAAGATAAGAAGTAAACGATCTTATAAAATCTCCATCTACGTTGATTTCAGCCAATTTAGTACTTAATATGTCATCAATAGTTATCGTAGCAATGTGTAGACAATAATTATTTTATCGTCTGTGAATTTAGAATATTCACGCATAATTTTTTATATTAAATCTGTCATCCTAAATGTACATCATCTGATAAAGGATCTATTAGAGTGTAACTAGAATTTAAGAAACATTATTATTTATTTGCCAATTTGTCTCAATGTAAAATGTATTCCTTTAAATTGATAGCCGACAATTTTGAAAGATCAGTTTCAGTTGCAAGTGCATATTACATTCAATATACGAGTTCGTACACGAATTGGCAAAATAAAGAAATGAAACACTGTCAACATAAAAGAATATTTATTACGGCTAAAACGTACACAACCCTCGATAACATTTTATTATTTTTACAATAAAACAAAATTTATAACTTCATTTACAATGTCATTTCGTAAAGTAGAAAATATGGTTCAGTTTATTTTGTATTAAGATGATATATGCGTCGTTATTGTAAATATGAGATTTATCCTATCCTATCAGCAAAGATTAAAGAAAATCCTGTTTATTAGTATTTAATTAATAATGTGTTATTCTGTGCCTCACAAAGCCCAGATTAATTAAACTGCTGGATAAGTTTAAATTATAACCACAACATTAAGGAACCAAAAATTATCCTAAAAATAATCAAAGGTGTCCTCACTTATTTCATTCTTCTTTTTTTTTATTTCATTGAACGAAATTTCGTAATGGAAAAGCCTATTACTAGATATAGGAATTCTGGATGACATTCCAGGGACGAGTTAAAATCTAATACTGTATTCCGAAAAACGCGCTAAATAATAATAAAATAAATGATAATTTCCAACAGTTACTGTTTACTTGCACATTAATTTTTTTGCATGTAAATCCTGCACCAGTGACAAAGCTTACAAGCTAACGTTATATAAATTAAAATAAATTATATAAGGTTCATTATAGACGAAAAATTTTATGACGGGAAGCCTGTATTTACGTCATGTCCAAAATTTCTATTTCCTATTACACTACAAGAGTGGGCGGTGCTAACACAGTAATATCTATTTATGGAGGCAGACCTTAAATGCATAGGGATATAAGAGGAAAACATAATTGGGTAATGAATTCCATAACTTTGCTTAATCTTTATGGTAGAAAGAATGTCGCTGATGGTATATATAATGGAGATCACCGTGAATGTCTTCGGCGGACATGATATGTTCTAGTAAATGGAATCCAATTAGCATAGCACGTCAGTTTTCATTTTTTTTATAGTTATTTTTAATTTAATATTTTGAAATAACTTATAATAAGGATATTAGAAAGAAAAGGTCAATTTGCTTAAACAAATTTTACTTTTGTACACAACGAGTATCTTTTACATTAAAGGTGACGGCAATATTTGGAAATTATATCAAATTTCCCACCCCCAGACGCCTATTCTTTATTAGGTCTATATAATAGTATCAATCCTTGTTCAATTTCAATGAGCGATATTGTATATTCTTAAAAAATTTGAAAAATTTACGAATTGTGTGGATGCGTCCATCTAGTTGATAATATGCAAAGTTTCAACGATCTTCCAAAGATTGTCGATTTATGAGTTGAAAAAATTTATTTCGGAAAAAGTTATGGTAGGCTGATTAATTTATTATTATAAAAATCAGGATATACTATTTTTGTCCTAGAAGGCCCTGAAGTATTTTCCTAAAATGCCATTGTTCTATGTCACCGTGTATTTTCAATAGTCCGTTTATTTATAATATTACCAAAAAATTCACCCGTAGAAAGTTGTTAAAATAATTTTGTGTATTTTTGCATTTATTTACTTGTGAGGAATATGTCGACAGACAGGTTTTGAATAAACCCATGTAGGTTTTCTATATTTATTTGCGAATTCCAGATTACATCTCATTATTTTGAATTCTGTATTGTGTATTTTGTACTTGATCTGTTATAGCTCACAATTATTTTAATTGTTATACAAAATATCGTTTTAAATTTGTATCATCTTGTACAATAACAGACGTACAAAAAGCTTCAACCATAAAAAACTTGAAAAATGTGTTGTTAAGATCGCCATACATTCCCATTTCAAAACAAACCGTACCTGCAAGGAAATAAATATTATGTCGGTGGTTTTCTGAGGATGAATGTCGTTTTAAACTTGTGTTCATAAAAAGCTAGAAGAATTGCAACGTACGTTTCAAGTTATACAGCATTTAAAAGGAGATTTATGGTACAAAAACTTAATACGATTTTATACTTACCACTTTTCTCTGAAATAGATTTATAACTAATGTTGCTGTAGTGCTGGCGATGTTTTACTTACCTCACTAATTGAACTTGGCAGTACTTGCTCTTTTCAGTTTGTTTCTAACAACTTAAATGCATTAAATGTCATAACTAGAGCATGGATAAAAGTTAACAAGTATAAAAAATGTGACAAAATATCAGTTACATGCGTGCGCCTAGAAAATAAACATTTATTTTCTTTTGTTTCAATGTGATTAATGTTATTATAACAATGCTCATAAAATGATAAATACTTTGTATATTATTACAGTTTTAAGGTGTTTTTTATTAAAAATAATGCACATTAGCAGGCATCGGAAATATTTGCTGTCTTACTTTTCAAAGAACGTGTATGCTTTTTAAGCAACGTATGCATCCACGAAAACCTCATTATGTATGCCAGACATTTGCACCATTATTGAAATAATGATTGAATTTACTCAATATCGGTGTACTTTATTTATTGTTGATATATAAATATATTACGTAGGCTATATTTAATTCCTGTTTCAATTTTTGGTAATTAATTAAACACAATACACCGAATAAAGCTATATGTGTAATTTAAAATTAAATTACAAACAAACGCTTCTCCGTTGATAATTATATAGTGATACCGAATAACATTATATTTTTAATTGCGTTTTTAATAGCGCATTATGATATGAGAGATGATATGCCGGGTGAAATAATGCTTCTCCTTTTTTTAACTAATCACAGTCATTAGTTGGCCTCGCAAAAATGTTGGTTTTATTTGACTCGTTGTTTTATGCGTACTCTGGCAGTAGCGTAGATCCTGGTGAAATTTTTATATAATTACTTATTTTTAAAAAGTTGATTGAAGATGAAGTTGCTTTGTGAAAATATATTTTGATTTAAAAAATTATAAACACTTTTTATTACTTGTCTAATTTCACTTTATTTGTTATTTTACAACTAGTTTTATCCTATTCGGACATTTTCAAGTAAACCAAATTATACAGAGATTTTACATTCATTTAAATATAAACTGAACTGAATAGAAGGATGGGTCACTTTATTGTTGATAATATAATTCAAATCTGTACAGATGTTATGTTTTTAAATATAGGGGATTTTTCAAGATAGTAAATTATATTATGGTGTGATTTTTTATTAGCAGCAGATTATCTGAATAAGTTTAATAACGGAGAATTATTTAAATCTATTTGGTCTTTTAATATGTTGTAATTTCTATTCCTATTTAATTTATTAAATTCTAGCACTTCTAATAAATTAAGTTTTTTACTTTTCCCACAAATATGTAATATTTTAGGCTGATGGTCATCAGTTAAAATATGACCAGAATGTGTTAGGTGTTTATATAAGTTGGAATGTTGTTTTTGTGTGTGAATATGTTCTCTATATCTTATCCCGAACGATCTACCTGTTTGACCTACATATGAGTATCAGTATTTTGTTTTGCATTGAAAAGATATCTGCCTATATTTTTGTTAGAACTAAAAGATATTTTAATATTAAATTTGGAAAAAGTATTGCTAATTGAATAAGAGAGTTGACCTGAATATGGTAATGAAATGTATGTTTGAACTTTTTTCTCGTTAATAGTGGGATAAAGTTCTTTCAAGAGGGACTTATTTTGTTTTTTGTAGATTATATTGTTGTTTATATTTTGAGGATACCCGTTATTATGTGCTATAAGTCTTATTATGTCTAATTCTTCTTTTAAATCTGTCTCAGATAGAGGTAAGCTGAAGGCTCGGTGTGTCATAGATTGATATGCGGCTAATTTGTGGGAGAAAGCGTTATAGGAACTAAAGGGTATAGTGGCGTCTGTAAAAGTTGGATTGCGGTAAATATTATAGGAAAATGATGTTTTATGTCTTTTTATAGTAAAGTCTAGAAAGTTTATTGATTTATTATCGTTCTTTGTTTCTAAGGTAAAAGATGTATTATTATGTGTGTTATTGATAAAATCTAGGAGAATTTTTAATTGTCTGCCTGTCCCTTTAAAACCTATTAGGATGTCTTGAACGTACCTGTACCAAAAGATAATATGTTTTTTTGATATTGGAGAATCCAATATAGTTTTTCCGAATAGGATGAAACTAGTTGTAAAATAACAAATAAAGTGAAAATTAGACAAGTAGTAAAAAATAATTTTTTCAATACTTATTTCTAGTTCTGCAAGTGTCATATTTCATTGCTTTGTTATTCTTCAATTATTTTTAATGGGCTCCAGGCCCAAATCATAGACAAAGCTATAATCTTCTTGATCAGCATTATAAAACGTAAAAGTCATGGCCAACTATTTTCCATTGAAAATAAATGCATGTCTCTTGTAGAGAAAAATCAAAGAGGCTGGATCTATTTTTCTCTCTAAAAATCCAATTCTATGTTAAATTTTGTTCCAAAAAAGGTTTTTCTACACCAAAAAACTCCACTATTAAGAAAGCAACACCAGTTGAAGAAAAAAGTGTAAGAAATCAATTTTGAAAGGTAGCGCGAGAACCGAAAGATACGTCGTATTGGGATCTTCCCATTTGAATTCTCTCAAAAAACGAGGACAAAATGTGCAATCCATTTTGCTCTATATGGTTCAGAAATAGACAACACCCCTTAATTACAAATAATTCGGGACAACCCTATACAAGTGCATGTTAAGATCAATATGGTGAATAATTAAAAAAACTGGTTTTGTGCATAGTTGTTGTTCCATACACAATAATATACCATTATAGAACATAAAATACGCCACATAAATTAGACAACCCCCAAACCAAAGCCGAAGCTGTTTGGGTACACATTTGAAAAAAAACGCAGACACACACAACCAAACCCTGCGACTTTGCCAGAATCGAAACCGAGATTTGAACCCGGTAGTAAACCAGCCACTCAACGCCCTGGCCCACTTCGCTACCGATCTCTGTAGCATGATAAATTACTTTTAACATAAGTGACACAGTTCAGTGAGAACACACTGGGAATTGTTAAATATATACTGTCTTGAGGTTAAATATTAAATTAAGTAACAAATCTGTGCCAAACTCAACTCCCAGTATATTGTAATTTGCGACTCACTTTAATAAAAGATGTTATGGCACTATTAACAATGTATGGTCCTTAAGTGCATTCGTAAGAGATTCATAAGATTATAAGTTCCATATCAATCTCTTTTAATTTACAAAAATCCTATTTATGCCAGTTTCGGCTCTCTAGCGTATTGCAAACTGCTTGCATGTCAAAGCTAATAGACTTTTAATAGAATATTTTGATTTAAATGTAGCATGCTAGCAAAGAAATCACTATTAAATTATGAATTTAGGTCTAATATTTTTAAAACCAGGTATTTGTCGCATATGTTACTGCTGTTGTTAACAATCATTAGAATTGTGTTTTTTGAAAGATAACTGTATACGATATGTAAATGATTTCACTAATATCACAGACTTGATTCCACAAAAATATCTTAGACCTTTCCTTAAATATCAAGATTGGTATCAGAAATTAAACCCATCGCACGTTATGAGACTCTATTAATGAAATCTACAAAATCGTTCACATGTAATATAAATGAAACTAGGCCGAACAATAGCCCCTGAGGAATACCAAGAGGGAAACATCCTTGGAAAAATCGTAACCAATTAAATAATAAAGCCTCTTTATCAAAATGCATGCTCTTTGTACAGATTTTAATTTCTAAATTCTTATAGGCATTTAGTTCTTTTATTATTAAAAATATGTTCATGATTAATCTTTAGTTACTAATATCCCTATGGTTTATCATAGAATGTGGTGTAGTACGCTAGACTGTTAATTCTTTTATATTTACGATGAGCCAATATGCACGTTAAATCTGGTTTCAATTGATTGTCTCGTTTGTCCAACACACTTTTGATTTTGTAAATCCCCTACCATTTTTTACAACATTGTCATTTGGACTGCTTATTTATTGCCCAATGGATGAATGTCACATCTATGTTTTTGAAACGCTATTAAATTTACGAGTAGAACCAGATTTCAATAGAATTGATTAAAAATTTTAATTCTTTGTTCCATTTTGAAAGTCAAAATGTAAATGTATCCCTACTTTCCTTAATAATTTTCTAATCAACTTTTTAGGTTATCCCTTATTCATTTATTTAACAATATTTCTTTTTTAAACCTGTCCTTATTGAGAGGCAAGCCTAAAAATAAGACTCATTTTATGTTGGACACGACGAAGAGAGACAGCGAGGGTATACCTAAGGGGTATCATTCCTCCATATTCAAATTTAATTAATTGTTTCCAATTATTAATCCACTTGAAAATATTAGTTGTCCGTTGTCTTCAATGGCATACAATAATTATCTTTCCAAATCACCTAAGTAACCCTAATAAATACAATAAAACTCGATTTCTTTAAGTTAAGCGGATGATGGCCTACAGTTTATAATCATATCCGAACCATTGAAGTGAAAGGTGATACAAAGATATCTACATCAACAAATTTTATATTAAATACAACTAAAATATTATCCACATATCTCAGCCATTCCCTAGGGAAATATTTGACTCATTTGTTTCTGTTTTAAACCTGTCAATGAAGAGATTGCCAATAGCAGGTGACAAAGATTTACTAATTGGTGTTCAAAGAAACTTATTGAGATGGAAGTGATTAGTTTTGTTGAGTCGATACCAAACTTCATTTATTTCGCAACATTATTAGTATTTTGCCGGAAATTTTTTTTACTCTTACTTAACCTAAGATAGTTTTGTGTATAGGTATCAAAAGACCTTTCACTCCAGAAGCTTTTAAGAGTGTTTATTTATGTTCACTGAAATGGACCGACCTATTAAAGAAAACTTCTCAAATAGTTTCAAGTTGCTTTTTCGTCGGAAGTTTTTTAAGTTTCTTAAGTTATTGACCGAAAGAAAGGTACGTTTTTCTTTCGAGGTCTCATTCATATTTATTCACTTAAAACGAGGAAAATCATGAACATAATGGTTTCAATGCGACAACATTTTATAGAACACATCTCAATTGTTCACTTATATGGACAGACACAGCAGTCGTTCCTGTAACCAACGTGTTTATATACTTTCTACTTATTTTTGACCAAAGTTATGATTTGTATAAATTCTTTAGATAGTCCAGGCCTTGTACTTCCACTAATTCCCTACCAACCACGCCACTGCATCAGAACAGTTAATAAGAGAAAGTTTGCATTAGATTTGCGTGTAAAGTTTGCGTGTGTTTTTACCGTTTTTTAAGTTATAAAGAGTTTGCGCATCAACCAGTATAATTCTGTTCAATGATTTAATAATGGATCACGCTGAAAATACTAATAAACTCGCTGAAATTTCCAACAATTTATAAAAGCTTTTATTAAAATAATCCAATTTGCTATTAAATTGGTAAATAATAGCCTGCCATTAATTACCAGCTTCATCTTTTAAATGAAAAATTTGTACAATTAGTGTCGTTGTTAATATTTTTATCTTTTTTGTTATCTACTGTTATTTTTGCTTATATTATTAATAGCACATTTAGTAAAATTGTTGATACTAATTTCATGCTATAATAAATTTATCGGGGCTGAAGGGATTTATGTGTAATTTGAGATAAAGGTGCTGAAGTCCTTTCTGCGCACCGAGTGTGTCTGCAGTTGACTTTTTTTGTCATGAATTTCTAATAAGCTATTGTAGATGTACAGGTTTGGCAGTGACATTATTTTCAAGTTAATGAACAACGGTTTACAATGTTCAAAAGAAGCACCTGAAAGTATTCTTATAACTTTCTTCGGTAACATGAAAACTCTATGCGAGTAACTAGAGTTGCTCCAAATAGTTACCCTGTAACTCATGTGTGAATGAAACAAGGCAAAATAAACTGATAATAGAGTACCTTCGTTTACTATCTCACTTAGTCTCCGTATAACAAATGTTGTGCTCGATAACTTCTCACATAGTTGGTCTACAAGCATTTCTTATTTCAAACCATCGTCAATAATTATGCCCAATAACTTTACACTATTTCCTCTGACAGAAACAGAGCCGACTGTTAAACTTTGGGTTTTGTTCTTGTTCAACTTGAATTTATTCGTTGACAACCACAGTTCTGATTTTTCAATTGTAGCATGTTCCAGATTTTTTAGCTCTCTTGTATTCTTAGAGGAGTTATTCAGAGTTAAGTCATCGGCGAACAATGTGTCTTTCATTGTGTTTAAAAAGACAGGCAAGTCGTTTATATATATAATAAAGAAAATAGGGCCCAATACGGATCCCTGAGGAACACCATGTTTAATAATCTTTACATCTGAGTTGACATTGTCAATCGTAACACATTGTTTCCTATTTTAGAGGTATGATTTAAAAAGAGTTAATGGCAGTCCACGAATATTATAATATTCAAGTTTTTCGATTAATATTTCATGTGAAACGCAATCGAAAGCTTTACTTAAATCAGATAATGTGATGGTCGATATTAAACTTTCCTCGAGTGACTCAACAATGTTATTTATTAAATATGATATAGTCTTGATCGTGGAGCAGTTCTTTCTAAAGCCAAATTGATACGGATTCAAAATATCATTCCTTTCTAAATATTTAACCAGTCTTATTTTCAACAATATTTCCATAATTTTCCCAAAAATAGGTATGATGGATATCGGACGAAAATTGTCAAGACGTGACATGTCTCCCTTTTGAAAATTGGTATCACTTTACTTATTTTAAACTCGTCGGGAATCACTCCAATAGCAAAACAGGTATTGAATAAATTACTTAAGGGTAAAGCAATAGTGTCGACTGTTTCCTTTAGCATGTTTGTATTGATACCGTAAATATCTATTGAAGCGGTATTTTTAAGTGACATTACAGTAGTAGTGACTTCTTGGGGCGTAGCGGGCTGCAAGGAAAACAAATGAGGAGGTTATTGTGTTTCCTTTAACAGATCAGTAGCTACATAGCCGGTGTCTCTTATATTATTTACAATAGCGTCAGCAATAGTAGCCAAAAATCATTAAAATCATTATTTGTTATATCTGTGTTTCACAAGATCCTCGCTTTTAGAAAAATGAAAATAACTATATATCCGTTCCTTTGGTTATCCGATTTTAATATCTACCACCAACGACAGCACAATTTTGCATCTTTAAAATACGAAATAGTTGTCTTAACAGCACCGATAACTACTTGACACTAAAACAATGAAAACTTCACAATTTCAATAATTTAAATTTCGCGCCACATTATTCACGTCGCTGATGTCATGCGCAGAAGTGGATTAGCATACCAGTGTATTGACTGAATATTGCTGTGACGTTGCATTTCTGTTGGTTATAAACTTGTATCCTATGAAAAATCTATATTATAATGAATTTCATTAAGTACAGGTAGTAAATGTCTAATAAATCAATTAACGTATGCGAGTAGAAAAGAGACCGTTCAACATGTATAATAATATTAAGCGGTAGTTAAATACATATTTTATTGTTTCATTAAATTAAAGATTGAATCGTACCTAAGTTGCTCAGAATTTAATTTAATTTTATTTATTTAAGCAGCTTGATAAATATTCCATTCAGCCAGGAACTTTGTCAGAGTCTCAATGCCGTTCACGTTCTATAGCAATCAAGACTCTAATGATACACAATTTCTAAAGACTTTCACAAACTTTTATCAATTTAGTATAAATGACTTTATTATTTGTAATTTAATTATAAGTTAATGATGTAATATTCTTATATTGTTTGTAATCGTCGTTTATTATTTATGCAGAATAATTTTAAACTAAAATAGATGTAGTTTCTGTAACGCCTTGACAATGTCTCTTGTAAGAGCATAGAAATAAAATTAATGGGCTCTAAAACTTTGTAGACCGCAATAATTTGGTTTCAGATATTTCAGTTGGGTGAAAACTTTAAGACCTCCTTAAAATAATTTGATTATAAGTTAGCACGGAAAAAATTACATACCAGGTGTAAATGAAACCTGGTTTACCCGATCTATTTTCATTGTTTACAAAAATAAATTTATGAAATTTTACTGTTGCTATATACATAAAATTGCATTAAAAGGCAGTATTTTCAATTTTTATGCACTTTCGCCGGAAATTATCCAAATTTTTTTATTTTAAACTGAACACCCTGTATATTTTTACATTTTTGGAATCTAGGTAGGTTGCTCTAAGCAAAGTAACACAGAAAGTGGTCCCAAGATCAATGGGATTCAGTTCACTGGAGCGACGATTCCAGATTTGAAGTTTGCGTGGATGATAGTCGCAGTAGAGTAATAAGACGAGAAAATAAGGCTGTCTAAAAAGAAAAGTAAAATTACCTGCGTCAGTTATGGTTTGGGGATCCATGCTGTAAAAGGAGTAGGTAGAATGCACTTTGTAGAGGGTATTGTACTTGTGTAATACTAATAAACATATTGATAAAAAATCTACAAATCTACATAAGGCCTACAGTACGGGAATCTAGAACTGCTGGACATGAATTTATTTTCCAACAAGATGGCGAAAATGGTGAAGAGATGGCTTTCGGAGAACGATATTTCGCTTTTAGGATGCATATCCAGTAGCCCAGATTTATCCCCAATTGAAACTTTATGGCACATAATGAAGAAAAAATTACTTGTGTTACCCGCAAGAAAGGTACCAAAATTACGAACATGACTTTAAAAGATATGGGATAGTTTTTCCCCAAATGAGTGTCAAGAGTTAGTTAACACCATGTCCAGATCTATAGAAGCCGTAATAGAAAGAAAAGGTCAATGGTAATGTTGATTTAAAAAAAAGAACTTGTAACAATTTGTTTAGTTAAAATGTCGAATTAATTATTATTATTACTTTTTCATTTGGTAATTTAATTTTGTTTTGCATTTTCATTTCATATATTACTGATTCATTAAAAAAACATTACCTGTTTTTTTTACTTTCGAAATTAACACAAATAAATTCTCTGGGCCAATTAATATCATGATGAGCCACCATTTTGTAAAATATGCATTTTTTAGAAAAACCGACTTTCTCACTTTTGAAGGCCCTTATGTAAGAGAATATTTATCATAAAATAGTAATTCAATTTTTGCAATAGTAAGAAACCCCGTCAAGCACATTTGAAAATCACAGCACTAAAAAATTTAAATTTTCGTTAAAAAAAAGAAATAAATAAAAAAAATCAAAGAAAAATTTACACTATTATATCAAAATTCACCATAGATTCCAAAAATGTGAAAACATACAGAGTGTTCTATTTAGAATAAGAAAGTGCATAAAAATTAAAAATATTGTCTTCTAATACAATTTTATGCTTCTAACAACATATTAAAATTTCAACAATTTATTTCTGTAAAGAATGAAAATAGAGAGGGTGAGCTGGGGTTCATTTACCCCAGGTATATTTCATATTACTACAATTAAGAACGTCGGCAGCAATATACTGATATTGATTATAAGAAAATTACTTAAATTATTAAAGCGAGATCAAAACTATCTTAATAAATATCGAAGGTAATTTTCAACGCTATCTTATGATAAAAACAAAGTATCAGTCAAAAGACTATGTTTTTCGCATATCAATATCTAAGGTGTCCATGACATCAATAGTGATATAATTTTCTTCTAGACATATTTTAAATACATTATTACACATAATAAGAAATATAGAAATGAGCTTCCTTGACTTCGAGAACTGCTAAAATAAATGAACAACACATTGTTTGATGAAAGCTTATTTGAAGAAGAAATTTTATTTATTGTTTTCAATACATATGACAGTAAACCATCCCAATATTGAAAAAGTTTATTTTTAACGTAAAACGAAAATCTAATTGAGTACATGTCCATATCTAGTGTTTCGTCAATGTTTTTCTAGAACAAACAGCAAGGCTTCCAGTACAGACCCATGAGGTAAGCCTCTGTGTAAAGTGTAATAATTAGAAGTAGAACCCTGTACACATATTTTTGTAACCTCCAGGATAAAATGCCACTCTTCACTTCTAAAATGTATAGTTTTTCATTAAAGAAAAGTGCCAAATAATGTAATAGTTATTAAATTATACTGTACATTCACTGTGTTTTGTCTGGTCAAAGGCAACCATGTTTTTCCAACGAAGTTCGATAAGCTAGACAAGATCACAATTAACAGAATAATATTTTTCTAATGATAAAATCTAAGAGGTATCTTTTCAATTCTGTGAGTGCTACACAATGAGCTTGTGATAAAAGTATAAAAATCGGGAAACTTCTCTGAACGTAATCAAGTGCAGCCCTCAGTGCATGCAATTCATTACTTAGACTCTCTTTGACATGGAGACTTTATAACGCAAATGATGCACTTAAAAAGAGCAGACAATTTTAAATCGCACTCAGGACGATGAGTGCGAAAATACTGAATGACGAGTTGAAAATTTTGTAAATGAATGGATTATAATCAATTTAACGTAAAATTAAATATTTATTTTAACAATTTTTGGTGAGCTCACCGGTCATAATTGGTATTCAGAAGAAGACGTATGAGAGCACCGAACTTATAGGAAAAAATTAAATAATATATAAAAATATGTCATAAGCATGCGAACTACACACATTATTTGAGAATACAATAACTGTTGGGGGCACCCCTATTTGTAATCAACAATGGAGACACACAAGTAATCTTACGTAATCGGTCTGTGTTTTAATGTATCAGTAGAGTCTCCACAACGTGACCAAGATCTCAAAGTATGGGAACACCTGATTTAAGTGCACTGATTAAAACATGAGCCATAAACTCATTTATCGATAACCGCGACATAGTTTTTATGTTTTAGGTGGACAGATTGGAGGTAGGCACTAACATTTTTGGAATGGTAATAAGCTGGATTTTGTTACAAATTTGGTGGAGTCGCCGGTTAAAACAATTTTTCTTTTACTCTTATCGAGTCTGAAAATTGTATGTCCGTCGTTTCTTGTAAGCAAAATAATCTGTCTTTTAATATTTCTTTTTCTATGTAAACTCCTAAAATATTATGGGATATAGTTTTCATTTTCATGTATACTATTTTGTTTAATGTTTGTTTTTAATATGTCAAGTAATAACATAATGATAAGGTATTTCAGATTTAAAGTGACATAGTGTAATGGGAAATAGGAGATAGAGCACACTTCTAAGTATAAATCACCAAACTTACCCTTGAATGTTAACAGTTTTTGAAATACAGGGCGTTTTATGATTCTTGACTACACTTGTAGTCGTCTGTATTTCTAGAACGGCTTTAAATATTTGAATAAAATTTGGTAAAAATAATTTCTACACTCCTCGTCCAATCAAAAACAAAATTTGCTTTAGAGAAATTCCCGGACCGGACTCAGTTCTTATAATGTTGATCTCAGTGCCGATAACATCACCCTGCGCATCATTTTTTTTATAAGTATTAGTAGTAAACATTTTAAAAATCAATAATAAAATAATGTCAAAATATTTAATTTAATTTTCAAAAATATTGATTGACCAAATTTTAAATTCTACAAATAAGGCAGTCAATTAGCTAATGTCATGTATTTTATTAATTTTATTTTAATACCCTACATTAATTAAGCGTTTTCATTTTCTTGGACAAGAAATACAAATTTGTTAAAAAATTAATGGTTCATTTTCGGCTGGACTTGTTTAAAATTTCATGATTAGTACATTTCATTTAAATTTGTTATTCACCTCATATAAATCATTTCTGAAACGAGACTAAAAGATTAATAGTGAGGTGTAACCCTGTAATTGAGATTTTTGTAATGGGCTACCTTTTAAGACAATATTTAATCGAATATTGTCATAATATAACATAATTTTAACAAAGCTAAAAATCTACGAAAATAAGTAAATTTTCGCAGATATTTAGCTTCTGGTGCCTGATGTATATTTTTAGCCACTGTTTTCTCAAACACCATGTCTATATCAAAATGCATCAAATTATTTACGCTTTTAGCCCAACTATTTTTAAATTTAGTTAAACTAGTAGTTGTTACTAATAAATAATATTTCTGGATTTCCTGATCGTCACTCGATATCTAAAACCTGCCTATAACCATGAACGTACGTACTGTAAACTAAAATACATAAATTTAACCAACACTTGTACAAACTAGTCACGTTTGCACCCAAACAGGTCACGTCACATGTTTTCTAACACAACTAATGTCCGTCGATACATGGATGATCATCCACAAAGTACTTTGGTTTGAAGTAAAGATACGAATAATCTCACAAGGTCCGTCCGTATCAAACCTTAAAAATAAACGGCATTCAGCGTGACCAGAGATACATCATCCATTCAACACAATATAAGATAAAGTCAGTCGATGTCTCAAGAAACACGTCTAAAAACTTTTAGTAGAATTGGAGAAATTACATCGCGTGTGGGAAAATGAATTAACAGGAACTTGTACACCTGCTCTAAAAACGATGTGTTTTTTAACTTCATAATGTGTTTCTTTTTCATTCTGATGTATTACTATTACATAATATGAGACACAATTGTTCATATAGTGGATGTCAGAGCGAAAACTTTGTCCTCAAAAATAATAATCTTTGAGTTTATAAATTTAGCGTTTGCTGCAATCATAACGACTTTGCAGCTATTGTGATTCTTAGATAAAATGTACCAATTTTCAGATCGGTGTAGATACGTTCTTTTTCAAGCATTTTCTGAGAGTGACGCTTATTTATATGTTCCTTCAAATACAGTTTAAAAAGCTATATTGCTACATAATGGAAATTTAGAACCATCTATACCAATTGTCCATTCAGTAATAATGAAAGAGGATTATGATAGTATGAGCACCATTTTAAATAAAATTAATTACAACAAATACAACTGGCAAATATGTGGGGAATTAAAAGTAATATCCATTTTAGTAGGGCTTCAAGGAGGCTTTACAAAATATGGCTGTTTTCTTTATTTGTGGGACAGTTGTGCAATAAAAGATCATTTTGTAAAATGGATTTGGTCGGAATTGAAAGAATTTGAACCAGGAATTAGTAATCTTAAATGTGTGCCCCTGGTAGATCCTAAAAATGTTCTTGTGGCACCTCTCCATAATAAACGTGGGATAGTGAAATTTTTTTTAAGGCTATGAATAAAGAGGATGAAGGATTGAAATACTTAAGAGAACTTTTCCCCAATTAAGTGACGTCAAACTTGAAGAAGGCACTTTTATTGGTCCTCAAATTAGAAGATTGCTTGATGATGCAGTTTTTAAAGGAACACTTAACAGACTGAAACTCAGAGCCGATTAGGAATGAAGCAGTCGAAGTGGCAGTTCTGGGTCATTTGCGGATGGATACTACTCAATCGATCAGGAAAATAGCTGAGGCTTCCGGTCTATCCCAAAGTAGTGTTCATCGAATTGTAAAGGCCCACAAATTTCATCCATATAAATTTAAATTGATACACGAATTAAACGAAGATGATCCCGATCGTCGGCTTGAATTCTGTGATATTTTTAGTGAACAATTAAACGGTAATGCCAATCTACTGTACAATACGTATTTTTCTGATGAATCTATATTTCAGTTAAATGGGAGGTAAACAGGCACAATTGTAGATATTGGAGTGAAACCAATCCACATTTGTTCATGGAAACTCATACCCAAAGGTCTCAGAAGTTAAATGTTTAGGCTGGCATCTCAGCGGATCATATTGTCGGGCCGTTTTTTATTCCCGACAATTTAAATGGCGAAAGGTACCTTGAATTGTTAGAAAATAACATAGACCCAATGATTACCCAAATCCTCGAAGAAGACGATACTCTTTTAGAGGGCTAATTGACTTTCAACAGGATCTGGCACCCTCACATTTTGCTATAGCAGTCCGTCAGTTTTTGGATAATTGGTTTCCTGAGCGATGGATTGGAAGAAGAGGTCCGGTGGAGTGGCCCGCGAGGTCACCCGATTTAACTCCCTTGGATTTCTTTCTGTGGGGACATTTGAAATCGAAGGTATTTGCAACAAAACCTGCATCTCTGGAAGAGTTACGTGAAAGAATTGTTCGAGAATGCCGTTTATTGATTCCAGATGTGTTCAGAAATGTTCGTACAGA
The DNA here is from genome assembly GCA_029963845.1 of Rhamnusium bicolor. Taxonomy (NCBI): domain Eukaryota; kingdom Metazoa; phylum Arthropoda; class Insecta; order Coleoptera; family Cerambycidae; genus Rhamnusium; species Rhamnusium bicolor. The sequence goes on along the minus strand of JANEYF010000859.1, from coordinate 531,334 downwards.
ATTTCAAGACAGATTATACTACTGTATGAAAGTCGGTGGGGGTCATTTTGAACAATACATACGATAATTTAAACTGCTTCTTTTATTTTTATTTCCTGAACCTAAAATAATGAAACAATTATTTCTCAGGAACGATTCGACAACAGTTTAAAAAAATACACAGTTGTGTAGAGAATTGAAAGACCTTTCAAAAGATGTATACTCGACCCCCTTTGCCATTTGAATTTTTTGAGGGGGTGGCCGCGTAGGGTAGAGGGTGATGATAGGTATACAAGTATTACATTAAAGTATGTCCCCCTTGGAAACAAGGTCGACATGTTTCACCAATTTTTCAAAAAAATTTTATCTCCAAAGTTATTCAGGGTACCTACTTTTGGTTGGGACACTCTGTATTTATTTTTTAGTAGTTGTTTCTTTACTGTCGTTGAGCGGTCACTAAATATCGGCCAATATTAAAAAGTTTTATACTGAGGTTTATTTGACTTAAAAAATGAACATTTTTTGGCGGGTGAGACTTAAACATTTCGAAACTTGGTTTTTAACTGAGACCCTACTGCCCATAATGTTTTATTAATGTGACAACAAAACGTTACGTATTACGCCTTTTTTTGCTTTTCATTTCTGTAATCAGAAGGTTTTATTCTAGTGGGATATGCTATTCAGGTACATGTTACAAAAAAATATATTTTTTTGTCCGCTCGTGTAATTAATAATCAGTGTTTTTATAATTATTTAAGGATTTAAATAATTATAAAAACACCTGAACCTTAATTATTAAAATAAACTTTTTTCTCTCATGAGAACGTAACATATAGATAACAATTTTAATTTACTGTTGGTCTTCCGTAACCAAAAAAATGGGCCTACGCCATTAGTGAACTAAAAGTAGTGAAATTTAATAATTCCCACTAAATCCTTTACCTAAGTTCCTTATCCTGGGCTGCTTTGTATACATATAGGTTTCTACATAATATTTAATGCATTATTTCATCCTAAAATAGAAATTTCATGTTTCCAAATAAAAGGGTTGAATAAACTGAATTTAAAAATTGTTTCAGGAAAATTCATCAATCACTACGCTAGTCAAGTCGGAGAATACCAGACAAACCGTAAGTATGACCTGTCTATATATGCAATTTAAAAAGGAGAACGTCGAGAAAATGCGTGTAAACTGTAACGTGCAAAAGGCCCAGTTCGGTTTATTCTAGTAGCTCGTGTATACCATCTATTTGATATATGAACGCTGTATATTGATTTAGTTAGGTCTAATAAATCATAACTGTCAATAACTTTATTATTTTAGCAACAGGGGATATTTTTATGAAACGATCACGCTATATTTTTATACACATCCAATATTTAATCTGCGATATTTCGTACGATATACCATATATTTTAGATTTATAAGTAAATTCGATATAATATTTTATATAATGTTGACCCTTTGGGTATTAGGTTTAAGGGCAACGCGCTCGTAGTGAAATTTGTCGAAAATGTGATTATATTTACCGTGTTTGGAACACTTTTCCCTGATGACAAATTGTAATTTTGCAAAAGTAGTAAATATCAGGAGTCTCTGTTCATATTTGAACAGCAAGAGAAAAATTAACTTAAATTCACCTTAATCCAAATTACTGTCAACAGTTATTAATTGAACTATAATGCCCCAATAAGTGAGCAAACATATCTAGTTGGCCAGTTCTTACTTCATTTTATGTATGTCACTTACTTGCCACCTAATGTCAGTTTTTATAATTGTTGAAGGAGAGTTTAAACTAAATTCTTTGGAAGTAAAAATTAGTTGTAAAAAAATTTGATTTTAATACACTTTCTACAGCCCTTATATATATATATATATATATATATATATATATATATATATATATATATATATATATATATATATATATATATATATATATATATATATATATATATATATATATATATATATATATATTATATATATATATATATATATATATATATATATATATATATATATATATATATATATATATATATATATATATATATATATATATATATATATATATATATATATATATATATATATATTATCACATTTAGCAATATTGTAAATTATTTTAAAAGGTTTTAATTATTTTCGTTAGTATAATAAAATGCAGATAAATAGAGGTACAAAAATAGAGTGCAAACATGCAGTAAAAATAAAAAGTTTAATAAATACATGCATACATTTAAAAATGAACAATTTCAGAAAATAATTTTAATTTAGTTTTTAACATATGTGTAGTAGTATTAAGTATTTATTGTTCATATCAAAAATGTAGTTAGGTATAAGGTATTTGCAAAGCCAAATTGGCCATAAAAGTTAGTGAAAAACAAATAAAAAAAAAAGAAAAAAGGTGTCAAGTCGAAGTCCTGGATCTCCACTGGCAGAGCTGACGAGAGACCTATTGTGTATTTCCTGCCATCGAAAAGGTGTCACCAATGTAGTCCCATATAAAAATTCACTCCAATTCAACTCCAGTAGTATCAAAAGTTGCATAATTTCAGGGGAAAGATTTCACCTATAAAAGAGACAATTGTTATGGTATAAACTTTTAAAAGGGGAAATTTATTAAAAATCTAGTATAGAGTCAATGTAATTGAACTTTAAATAAAAATTAAGAAAGCAACATTCAATAAACAGGGGAAAAATATTGTAAATTATCTTAAAACTTTCATAACGAAACATAAAAAGTGCATGGTCTGTAAAAGTGAATATAAACTGAAATAAAACTTACCAAACAGGGGTGCAGTAATGTGTTTAGATCAATGCCATAATAATTTCTCCAATATTGGGGTTGAAACATAAACATTTCTAGATTTTTGTATGTGTGACAGCATAGTTGAACTATATTTTCATCAAAAACTAAACAGGAAATCCATCGATGTGCAAAGACATGCCAGTAGGACAAAGAAGAAACTCAGTGCTTCGTGTTTGTCACAACTAGTCAATTTTGAAATTTGGTGATTTTACTATATACAAAATTAAAGTAAGCAGAGAAAACAATGGATAGTTGGTTGTTATTGATAGAAAAGAGGAGAGATTTTTGAAAATTGGAAAGGAATCGAATGAAATTAAATAGAAGAAAGATTAATAAAATCAAGGTTAGGAGTAATTTATAGTAAATAGAAGGTTGTAAAATCAGATTTCAAGCCAAGAAAATAAAGAAACCGTAAAAAAATTTGTAAGTACTTACGTGTTATAAGAAATCCAGTTAGACAAAACACAAAATTAAAGTAAATAAACTACACAAGCATATCAGGAAATTGGAGGGCCCTTATCCAAACGTTAAAGCGTGGTAACTGCTGAGAAGTGAGAACCAAGAAACGACAGTTCGGCCAACCGCAAGGATAAAAATATAAGGTAAAATCTCGAGATTTTAAAATTTGTTGGGGTAATTTAAGTTAAAAAATTGTAAATATATTTGTAAAAAAATTTTTAAAATATTTCATTAAAAACAATCTCCTTTATTGTTTTCTGAAAGTGTTTAGTTTTTTTATGTGTACTGATTTTGTGAATTTAAATTTTGAAAAATTATACCATAGAAAGAACAAAATTGAACCTGCATCCTGAGAGAGAGTAAAAAAAATAAAAGTAAGTAAAAACTTGTAAATTAAAATATGAGCTAGTCTGGGTATACAGGGCATAAATAAAAATAAATACAAATTTAAAATAAAGGCGTCAATTTTCATAGATTTTAATAAAACACAAAATTTTCAATTCTATAACTGTTTAATAAAAACAATTCAAAATTTTTACAAATTATATAAATAAATAAAAATACAATAAACCTTAATATCACAATAATGTATATATATATATATATATATATATATATATATATATATATATATATATATATATATATATATATATATATATATATATATATATATATATATATATATATATATATACATATTTATATATATATATATATATATATATATATATATATATATATATATATATATATATATATATATATATATATATATATATATATATATACATGTACATATATACATATATACATATATATACATATATATACATATATATATATATATATATATATATATATATATATATATATATATATATATATATATATATATATATATATATATATATATATATATATATATATATATATATATATATATATATATATATATATATATATATATATGTATATTTAATTAATTAATTTAATTAAAATAGAAAATTTATTCTAGGTAAGAAAACACTTTTTAGATATGTGTTTTGTCACTAATCTAATTTAAAACTTATGTAAAACCATTATTTTTAGCTTTTAACCTTTGAAAAAGTCCGAAAACTCGGACGAAACGTAGGATAAATAATTGTCCATATACCTGGCTGGAAGTCCTCTAAAAATAAAAATAGGAAATAAAGTTGTTTCTGTTTTTTATTGAAGAAATAATTTCTACTTTAACAGCCAACAACTTGTAAAATATCATTTAGAAATTTATACTTTTTAGAAATTTATGCTTTTGAAATTAGAAGTTTCTAGTTTTAAAAGTAGAAATTTCTAGTCTTAAAGTAGAAAGGACCCCGCAGAATCCTTATGAGAAATGGCTTTCGGTCAAATTGCTTCATACTTCGTATTCTGGTAGTTCATGAGAACCAGATCAATAGTCTCCATTGGCGCAAAGTCCCAAAAATTCATAGTTCCGAGATAATGGCTTCTGAAGTCCAGTTTTTATGGGAAATGGTTTTCGGTCAAATTGCTTCATATTTCGTATTCTGGTAGTTCAGGACAACCAGATCAAAATCTCCAGGGGCGCGAAGTTCCAAAAATTATGGTTCCGAGATAATGGCTTCTGAAGTCTAGCTTTTTGTTGAACTCGAGCTTGAACATGATATTGAGCTATATGCGAGTTTCGTCATACCCCGTATTGAGCAATTAGCAAACGCAATTTTGATGAAAAACACATCAATGCATTTTTGCATACAGCTTATACAGCAGGATTTCTATGCAGCCACCTTATGGCTTTTACAGCTTTACATCATTGAGCTATTAGAGAAAATAAAGTTTGATCAATTCGGCACAATAATACCGTTACAGCCATTAATGTCTTTATTTCTTACTATAATTCCATTGTCCAACTTGTAAATTTGGGTATCTTAACTCATTTAACAATTTACAAAAAATATTAGAAAATTGTTCGAAAAAACGCATATTATATTATCAGTAGTTGTATTATTCTGTCAACCGAGTTTCAAAGATTTATTTTAGTTTTGATATTACATTATAAAACATCATTGTTAAATTGACACGAGTGAAAAGTTCCTACAAATTGATTTTTTTATTACCATTTTAACACGGAATCCTTGAATTAACTTCACATTAAAGTATCGAGGATGCGTATTAAGGTTACGTATAAATACTTAATATGCCGCTGAGTAAATTAGTTTAAAAGTAAATATTATATTTCCATAATAATTTCTAACGCATTTAAAAAGTATTTTGGTCAGTTTTTATATAGCCATATATAGTAAGTATTACGTAATATTAACTGTTTGTTCCTATGAAAATGAGATTGTAATTTGGATTAATTGAATTACTAGCTTGTTTTATAAACACCTTTTTTATTGTAATGACATGTTTGACTTTTAGTTAATATAATTAATGGTTGGGATTTATTCTGGTTGGCATATGGAAACGTATAATTGCTAAAGCTGGCAGAAATGTGCGGCGGGTCATAGGCATACGCATCATAATAGGCTAATAAGGTAAATTAAGTAGTAACAAAGGCAATAAACTATTATAATTTATAACAATGTATGCACAACTTACCCTATTAACTAGCTTGATGAACTAACTTGGTTCTCACAAACCAGAGAAGATTTGTAAAAACTTTATAGCATCTGGTATGTTTCTAACAGTACCATTACCAATTTGTCTTAATTTAGTAAAACTGGTGTCTTGCTTCAACACGCGTATGAACATTTCTCTAATGGAATCATTTTTTGCGTCACCTATAGAGTGTAGCAGTCGATTTACTTCGTCCACTATTTTCAGTGACTCCGCTAACGACTACGCACTGTTTTGTAAGTTTTGCATGGCGTCATGTAATCCTTCATAGTTCTTGTGAATAGTTTTTAAAGTAGTTTCAACGGAAACATTTTCTAATTTTGTCTGGCTTTCCTTAATAGCTGAACCTCTTATTCCTTGTAAATATTCTGTATAATAAAAAGCTGCCTTCAACCATGTTCCACAACGTATAAAAATCGACTGTGGTGGTTTGGGAATACCGGAACACTTACTGCGAAATGCGCGAAGACATTTAGGAGATTTAAGGAACACTTTTTTCTACTTGCTATTAATGCAACTACCTCTGGAAAATCTGGCTGAATATTTTCTGCCACGAGATGTAAAGCATACACTTTACAAGTAACATGTACCAACCTACAACATGTTATTGAAGAGAATGGCCTACCAAACGCATTGTCGTGCCACATTCGGATACAAATATTAACACTTGACTTGTTGACAACACTGTCGTAGTTTTCCACGAAACACCAAAACACTACATACTGCACTAGTATGTAGAGTGCAGTATATAGTGTTTTGGTGTTTCGTAGAAAACTACGTCAGTGTTATCTTCACATCAAAGGTTCCAACCCACTCCAGGACTTGTTGACATCAAATTTTTCTAACGTTTCCACCACCTCCCGCGTAATTGTTTTTCCAGTACACTAAGTCAGTCCCTTGGCAGCTAGTAATAGTGGAAATGTCGGTTTAAAAGAGTCCAGTACACATATTATAACATTTACAATAGAATTTTTTTTACGATCTGTCGTCCCGTCAATACATAACCAAAACCGTTAATTTTTTAATACATATTTGATCTTATTTATAATGTCTTTGCGTACAGTTGGTACATAGTTATGCAACGTTGCGCGATTTGGTAACGGCACCAAGGGATTGTATTTATTCTAGAACTCCCGAAATGGTTGTTTATCGAGTATATGTAGCGGCACATCACATGCAATCAGCGTTAACAGTAAATCGAACATAAACTGTGTTTTCGATGGCACGCCATTTTTTTTAGTTTTATGCTGCATAGTATTTATGTGACGTCTACAATCATATTTATCCCAGCACAGCAGGCCAGTCTCGCACACCTTACAAATTATTGTAGCACCATTATAGAATAAATCCGGGAGTTCACCGATAAATTTATTCACTTTATCAAAATATGACCGTTTTTCACTCTTGCGCACGTCTGACATATTTTATTATTAAATTAATATTAACGATAAAATACAACAAATAAAATTTTCAACAATACAACAACATACAATACAACGGAGAAGAATAAATTAGCGTGTAAACACTATGACACACAACAACGGACGAGCCTCACGACCCACTTCGATTTGTCCGTCCGCCGATCGTTGCCTCACCGAATATCTACCTGCTGTTACACCACTGAATAGCCGCACGACTTGCTATTTTTAATAATCACTTTTTGCCATTATTGTACCTATTTATTGAAGTCAAACAAATATATTAAAACAGACAATTTTTACACAACTCCGATATTTTAAATTGTGTTACATTTTATGAAACATTATTGTGTCTTCGAGCGGTATGGACACCTGCCATGCATCCCGAAATCCTGGGTCCAAGTTCCGGTCGAGTGATTTTTTTTAAGGCAAAAATTAATCTTAACACTCACATATTAGGTGTGTGTCCGTTGTCTCTAAATTTATAGCCCATTCCCTCATGTTGCATAATAATATTCGTATTTTTCAAAACAGTATTAATCGCCTGAGATAAAATCCGACCGTATTACTCAAAAATTGCAGAAGTAATACAGTTCTGCAAAATACATTCATTTAGATTTAGATTTGATTACGAGTTGGTTGTTAAGCTGGAGTATTCATTTAACGCAGCCTGGACAAATCTTTTTTGACAACCCTTAAATCTTTACTAACCCATCAATTTTTAGGTTTCTGAAGAAATCTAAAATTGTTCAAAGGGCTGTTTCCCACGTAGGCATGTGCTAGGAAAACCGGTTCCAAATATCTGATGGATCAATACTGCATAGACAAAAACGTTTATTCCATAATCACAATTGCATCTGCACAGAAGCTACATATTCTGCCTTCCTCAGCTTTGTCTATTTTTTTTTGAGATTGTATCTCAATAGACAGTCACGCCTGATACCGGTTCGCTGAGTTCGAGTAGTACTTTAGCTCTTTTATTGAGAAGTTTGTCGCTTCATCTTTCTGCTGACGTTAAAGTCTAGTTGGAGAATTTACGTTCATTTTCTTATTTTCTAACCTAACCCGTTGTGTAACCTTTGAATATCGCATAAAATTGTTTCAGTCCGTTGAATGATAATTCTGCATCTTCTCCAGTAAGAGGATCTGCAATATCAGTCATTATGTTCTTTCATGCTTTCTATTCGTTCATGCCTTCTCTTCCTTCATGCCGTCTATTCCTTCATGCCTTCATTCTTTACTTGTTTTCCTTCATACCCTAGGTCCAAATCAAGGTAACCTCTTTGCTTCTTGCGAATTGCCTTACTCTTTATAGACATTTTCACATGATCTTAGACTTAAAGGCTACTTGGCTCGTGCACTTTTTTAATGTAGTGTAGTTTCTACGGCATAGATTTCTGCCTGAACAAGATAGAGATGTACCCTAACGGTATTAAAAACCTACGTTTTGGCCCATATACACCTACTCACATTCCATTTTCGATCTTCAATCTATCTGTATATAAGATAAGTGATCCATTTTCAAATTGTGGTTCTCCAGATTTCCAAATTCAGTAGTTTGCTAGGACTATTTCAAATTTGAGCAAAATCTAACTGACATATATCCGTAGGTTTGCTCATTGAGTCTAACTGAAGTTCATTTAAGACACTCAGATGCCCAACCATATCACTTGCATTGAATAGTTAACGCATACCAAAAATATTATTGGTTTTAACACCAAGAAATGTGATTAGCTTTTTCTCACACATTTTGATTCTTGCGATGGTGTGTGTGTCAGATGATTTGATGGAAATTCAGGACTCGTTGCTTTAGCTCCTTACCGCCTTGACAATTGTGTATCTGCTGACTACTAGCTAGGGTGATTTTGAACTTGTGAGGATCATACCTCTGTTGTGTCATGCATAGAGTCCAAGAGACATTGATCCCCGTTTATTAAGAAGGTGCATTCGAAGAGCAGATAATCTAGGACCAACATTTTTTGGTACTAGTAATTCTGCCCAGCTGACGTAGATTATCAACTCTTCCGTCTAGAACTTTTCAGATTCGTCGACTGCTGTACTTGCTGCGGATAATAGTTTGAAGCTGCGCCATCTTCAAAGAAATCTGTGTGTCATTCTCTCTTGAGGTGAGTGACTGTGTATTTACTTAGCTCGTTTTCCATGTCGATTGCCTAACCAGGACCACTCTAAGAGTATTTTGTAGCTCATTCATTATTTCTGTAAAGAATACAACGGTTATTGTCTATACCAAATTTAATTTATATACATTTATCATATTGTCAATTATTATCTAAAACCCAGTTGTAGCAAATAGTATAATCAATTCCGAATGTTTTTAAATTAGGCTTCTAATCTGTCACTGTCTCTTTCTATTGACTGTTATTTTTGTAAATTTTTGCTAAATATACTAATATTAAAAAGAAGCTGATTTTATTTAAGGAAAACACAAAACTTTAATTTATATGATACTAGCTCACTATTATTGTTTATATTATGATAAATGTTAGGTGTGCGTGGTACTATTATTATAATTAGTACACGAATATATTTTACACAACGTTTTATTAACGAAAATATAATATCAACCGTCTCGTTTGGAATTCACCATGAACCTGATCTAAATTGTGTCATATTGTACCTATAAAAACCCTTACATAATATAAATAACCTAATAATCCTGTATTATCTTAGTCGTAGACTGTTAAATTCCTCTCTACCTCACGTATTGTCATGTGTTCCCATTCTGTAATTGGATTCAATCTGTTGAATGGTTGTACTAGTTATAAATAAATAAATAAATAAATAAATAAATAAATAAACAAATAAATAGATAAATAAATAAATAAATAAATAAGTAAATAAATAAACTAAATAAATAAATAAATAAATAAATAAATAAATAAATAGATAAATAGATAAATAGATAGATAGATAGATAGATAGATAGATAGATAAATAAATAAATAAATAAATAAATAAATAAATAAATAAATAAATAAATAAATAAATAAATAAATAAATGAATGAATGAATGAATGAATGAATGAATGAATGAATAAATAAATAATGATAGAAACAAACATACTAAGAATCAAACAAACAAATAAATAAATAAATAAATAAATAAGTAAATAAATACATAAATAAATAATTAAATAAATAAATAAGTAAATAAATAAATAACTAAACAAGAAAGCAAACAAAAAAACAAACAAATAAATAAATAAATAAAAAAATAAAAGATAAATATTGCAGTGATCGTTGTTAGTCGTAGTGATGTATGAAGAATAAATCAAACATATACTCGGTGGTGAGATGCTACATAAAATACATTTTCCTAAAGAAAAATACATTTTCAGGATTATTGCACTAGGAACAATGTAAAATCAATTTGCGGTTATATTTTTAACTTTTTACCTCCGTAAGTAAAACTTTCAGAAAGTGTCATTTATGCCAATAAAATTCAAATTTTCCCGAAATTTAATACATTTGGAACGAAATATACATTAAATTTCCATATGATACACTCAGACTTTAAAATGGAAAAGTAAACTCTGTTAAATAATTCAACCTTATGAAACAGGTTCATATACGTTTTAATTAAAATACGAAAATATGCTGCCAATATGATAAAAACGCGTGTGATGTAAATAAGCTAAATAATGCTGTCAAATGTTATAAAGCCATCACAAAGAATTTTAAATAATAGCTCTTTTTGTCTATATGCGGCTCAGCAAATACGTTCATATTAATGAGTGTAATATGATAAAATATAGGGTAATTGGGGACCGAACTGTGTACGGTTGACGAAGGCCTTTTCTGAGGGAATTTTTCAGCTTTTATACATATACATATTTCAGGTTTAATTGATGGACGAGTCCGAGCAAAATGGGCTTGTTTAATCTTTAATAAAAAATGCGGTAGCAGTAAATTTCACCGAAGCTACCTTCCGCAATTTTTTTGTTTGTTCCGATTTTAAGTCGTTCTATCGAAGATAATTTGTTCGTAAAATTAAAAGTAAGTTGGCGTCATCTAAAGCGGACGTGCGGCGGGACGCTCCCGTGAATTTCGATAAAATAACCGGTAAAAACTTGATTAATTATGACAAAATTTAGCTGGATTGAAGTGCAGAATGTTTCACACAAATCTACATATTTCAACGTTAGACTTAAGCTACGATTAAATTAATATTTAATAAATAGTGCTTAAATATTAAGCTACTAGACTTGGAGAGTTGTCTTCTCATAAAGTGGCCAACACGTGTCAAACAGAAAAGAGGCAGGAATTTATCACACCCTGAACCTCAGTTTCTATAGTGTTGAAGGGATGATGCATAAGCCTGGCCAAGGTCTGGGTATGCATCATATCATAATACTTGAATAAGTACAATAATAAAAACAAAAATATTTTATATATTGTGATGTATGTTTTTGTACTATTTCGTTCGCTTTAAATTCTTTTTTATGTATTTCCTTATATTTTGTAAGCTTAGTGCTGCACATTATTATTAAACTGTTAAATGACGTTCACACATGTACATTGTATTTCTAAGTGATAACTAAAAATAAATAAATAAATAAATAAAATAAATGGAAATAAATTTTACGAATACTAACTAGTACACTTTATAAAAATATATACAAAACTCACCTTCTTAAGCAGATTTAATGAAGTAGCTTGGTTGTCGTTATCACAAACTGAAGCACTTCTATAATAACTGTGTAGCATCAGATATGTTTCTACAGTTGTCTCAGTAAGCGATGTTCGGTGTGGTGAAAAAATATGTTTGTATTTTGAAAAAGACCGTTCGACATCTACGAAAGTAATACAGGCATAAGTAAAACACTCTGTGAACTCACTTAACGCAGCTGTAGATGCACCATCACACATTTGTCTTAATTTGGTAAAATCAGGATCTTTCCGTAATACACTCTCGAATTTTTCAATAACGGGCTTATTTTTTGCGTCATTTATAATCTGTAGCTGTGTATTTAATTTACGTCGTCCACTATTTGCAGCGATTTCACTAACGACAACGAAGTATTTTGCTTTTTTTATATTGCGTCGTGTAGTCCTCTATAATTGTTATAAATAGTTTTTAAATCTGTTTCAAGGGAAACATCTTGAAAGCTTGTCTTAATAGCTGCAGCCTCGTTAGGGTTGAACTGTAGTATCACAGCTTTTATTTGTTGAAAATATTCAGCATAATAAAAAGCTGCCTTCAACCACGTTCCCCCAAAGTGTAAGAATCGGCTCTGGTGGTTCCAGAATACCAGGACACAGTGTGTGTAGAGACTGTGCCTGTGTATTTGTATATCCTCTAACAATCATCTTTAGTTTATTTATTAAAACTGCTGTTTTTTCAGAAACTTGGAAAACCTCTAGAGTTGCCTCTGTTTTCAAAAAGGGAGGTCATGCCAAAATACAAAATTACAGGCCTATTACTATAGTTAATAATTTCTCTAAAATTTATGAAATTCTGGTGTATGAATTTATTTTCTTTTACATGAAGCATCGCATTACGCCTTATCAGCATGGATTTATGAAAAGGAGATCAACTGTTACCAATCTGTTTTCTATCACGCAGTATTTAGCAAATTCTTTAGATGCCGGGCTTCAGACAGATGTCATTTATGCAGATTTCTCAAAAGCATTCGACAGATTGGATCACAGTATCTTATTAATAAAATTGCAGAGTTATGGATTTTCGCAAAATGTGTTAAATTTTATTACATCATACTTATCTGACAGGAAACAATTTGTGCAATGCTGTGGAGTCCAGTCTGTCGAAATACATGCCACTTCTGGAGTTCTTCAAGGCTCCAATTTAGGACCCTTACTTTTTAATATCTTTATAAATGATATATCTAATTTAAATTGTAAATATTTATTATATGCGGATGATTTAAAGATTTATTCTATTATTAAAAATTTCAAAATTGTTTTACTCTGCAGAAAGATTCGGAAAACATTAATATTTGGTGCATTAAAAATAAATTACCCTTAAACATCACAAAGTGCAATGTAATGACATTTTCTAATAAAGTGCAACCACTAAATTTTGACTATACTCTAAATAATATCGTAATTGCAAGGCCTAGACTTAGTTATAATATTCGATAGCAAACTCTCTTTCGTAAATCATGTTAATAGCATAACATCAGAGAGTGTTAAAATGTTAGGCTTTATTATAAGAAACTCCCATGAGTTTAATAATGCAGATACGCTGAAATTCCTTTATAACACTTTTGTGCGATCTAAGCTTGAATATGCAGCTATTATTTGGTGTCCTTATTATATCATACATGTTAACAGTATTAGAAAGACACAGCGGAAATTATTAAAACATGCTTGTTTCAGAGAGGTTGGAGTATACCTAGCTATTGGATATCCAAATGCATATATGCTGGAAAGATTTTCTTCAGATAGCCTCGAAAACAGACGGGTGAAATCTCAGTTAACCTTCTTGAACAAAATAATTACTAATGACATTGACTGTCCTGATATATTAGTACAAATGTTAAATTTTCGTGTTCCCATAGTAACCGCAAGGCAACATATGACCTTTACTTTGAGTATACGTCGTACAAATATTGGTAAACTTTCGCCTTTATATCAAATGTGCAACAATTATAATGAACACCAACATACTCTTGATATTTTCTTCTGCAATGTAGCCACAGTTAAAAAATCGTAAAACAATTTTTTTCCATAAAAAATTTGCGTGTGTTAGTTATAGATATGTAATGCATAATATATTTGCATATGTTAATTATAGATAAGTATATGGATAAGTGTGTATGTATGGATATGTATATATGTATATATGTATGCATGTATATATATGTGTACACATTTTAAAATTAAGTTTAAAGTTATATTCTCAATGCTCTATGTAATATTGTTTTTTTTTTACTTCTGTCTTTTTAAAATAATGTTTTATATTATATTCTTGTAATTCCCATTCAGTAAATGGTTTCCCGTTGAATGGTGTAAATAAGTAAATAAATAAATAAATAAATAAATAAAATGTTTTTTGAACCTAAAGATTACGGATATGCCACAAATTCAGGATCATATCTACTTTATTGTAGTAAACAATAATGGACAACAAAACTCCTTAATAATGTTTCTAAGTTATATTTGTACTTAAAAAATTGTTACACATTGTTTTAGTCCTTATTAACAAATCACATGTAAATTTGGTAAGTAAAATAAAAAAAAAATCTCTTGAAAAGATTTGTAATAGTCAGTTTTCTTAGCCAATCTAAAGAGAAATGTTAAATACATAAAAAGAATAACAATAACTTTGATTTTTACTTTTTTATTATTAGTTTTATTAAATTAAAACAGTATTGTACATTTAAAACGGGTTCCATACTTTGATTGAGTGTTCATGTTTCACAAAAGAAATGAAAATACCATCTAAAAATAAATCAGATAACAATCAGAACAAACACAACAAAGAAAATATATTTTTGCTTACATTTCAACAAAAAAAGTATTAAATTCAAAACATTTCGATACAATTGTGCTGGAATCGTTAAAAGAACAATTCTTTGTTATTTTTTAAGGAAGTCAAAGTGAGACCAAGAGAAGCAATTATCACTGCAAATTTATGCGTCCCCTTTTTGAAATCCGAACCGTCAAAATGAAATTGAATCCGATATTAAAATTTACGCTATCTATAATGAAATCTTGATTGAGGAAAGTATATCGCCAGTGTAATAAAAATCTGATGTAGCAAAAGCTGCAGATATAAAAGCATGACTTTTAGGTATCTCCGCAGATTTGTGCAAAATCCGAAAGGTCCTTTGCCTAGATAACTAGTTTCGTCCTCTTTTAACTCAGCGGCGTCCCTTTTGGTCTGATCGTATCCGTATTTTACTTATTTACTTAAGTTAAAGATTGGTTGAGAAACTTAACAATTTTAAAACATATCAAATAATTAAATTGAAAATAAATTTTTATTTCATGTCCATATTACAAGAAGCATAAAAATGCCTGTAGGTACTATGTTATTTTGATCCTAAAAAAATTTGAGTATGAAATTTTAATTAATCTAGTGACCTTTGGACATATTTGACAATGGCTGAAAGTTGTTGTCAAAACGAAGCGCTGGTAGTAGGAGTGGAATAAGAATACCTAAAGAGTAAGAGTTGTACCGTTATCGAGTTTACTGAACAGTTCATTGACCACATCCGACCTGTCTAGACAAGTTATTAATAAGTCGATGACCTATTTCACTTTCAGAAACCTGTCTAACAGTTTCTACTACCATTAAGAGGTATTATATAAAGTGATTCAACCAGCTCCAACCAACATACTGACCTTTAAACTGTACACTGAAAATGAGTCAAAGTGAATACGATTTGTGCAACGATAATCTTTTTAAGTAGAAACCTACGGTAGGTCAGGTGAAAGAAGATTTTATCTGAATAATTTAAAGTCTAAATTTGTGGCAGTGAATCTTTGTTATGACTTTTAATTTACTTCGTGTATACAAATATCGGGAAACAAAAACGATCACGTGGTTTCCAGTGAATGTGAGTGAAAGAACTTTTTATCATATCAAGAAATAATAACCAATTATTTGTAAACAACAACAGCAATGAGTCTGTAGGTGATGAAATGTTCTCGTTGAAGTTTAAACAACTACCTTATTGTAAGGTATTTAAAATTTCAAAAGATAATAATTTGTATATGTATCTAGCTTATGATACAATTTGTACTCTGTGGGATTTGTTGCCGCTGATAACGTACCGAATCCATATATTGAAAAGGCAGCAATTTGGGAATTATTTCAAAATTCTACAAAATGCACTCCAAAATAAGAATGGTGATATCAACAATGCTTTAAATTTGCCTCAACCGGAAGAAAATCGAAACAGTCAAAAGATTAGTATGGTTATAGAATTTATCTACACATATCCTCAATTCTTCAAAGAAGAATGTAGCAGTAATGTGTTACGAAGAAAGTAATATTTAGAGAAGAATATAATCAGTAGTGAGTAAATGAGAGGGGGTAATGAGTAACAGTTGTGTTCAGTGTTTAGGTCAATGATCTGAAGGTCAACGAGTTCATAACCGATTACTCGCCTGTCTAGACAAGTTATTAATTGGGGTAATGACAGGTCAACGACCCCAAGGTCAACGATAACCAGTTATCGAGTTTATTGACCAGTTCATTGACGACATTCGACCTGCCTAGACAAGTTAATAATATACATATTTCACCTTCAGAAACCTGTCTAACAAGATTCTTATTTCTCCTACCATTAAAGAGGTATTATATAAAGCGATTCAACGAGCTCCAACCAACACACTCATCTTTAAACCATATACTGAAAATGAGTCAAACTAAATACGATTTGTGCAACGATATTCTCTTTAAGGAGAAACTTATGGTGGGTTTGGGCGAAAGAAGATTTTAGTTGAATAATTCAACGTCTAAATTTGTGGCAGTGAATCTCTCATGTTCTTATATTTACTCTGTGTATCTGGAAACAAAAACGATCACGTGGTTTCCAATAAATGTGTGTGGAAGAACTTTTTATCATATCAAGGAATAATAACCAATTATTTGTATGCCAACAACAGCAATGAGTCTGCAGACGCTGGAATGTTCTCCTTGGAGTTTAAACAACTACCTTATTGTCAGGTAGTTCAAATTTCAAAAGATAATTTGTATGTGTATCTAGCTTATGACACAATCTGTACTTTGTGGGATTTTTTTTCCGCTGATAACGTACCGAATCCATATATTGAAAAACCAGCAATTTGGAAATAACTTCAAAATTTCACAAAATGGACTTCAAAATGGTAATGGTGATATCATAAATAATGCTCTAAATTTGGTTCAACCTGAAGACAACCCAAACAGTGAAAATATTAGTATAGTTATGGAATTTGTCTACACATATCCTCAACTCTGCTAAGAAGATTGTAGTAGGAAAGTGTTGTTATGAGAAAGTAACATTTAGAGAAGAATATAATCAAACACGTTATCTTACTACATGGAATTTTGCCTATAGATCATCAAAGAAGAAATATTTGATATTTCTAGCTGTTGATCACCTATGCTTTTAAACACTTATTACAAAACTTTAATTATCACATTATCACATTATATAAATGGTGGTAAATAAGGATGATCAGCTGAAAAATATAAGTGAACTATCGCTACCATAAAGTTAGTAGGCTAGGAAATTTACAAAATGTTACAACTGAATGCCCAATAATCAAGTTTCTACTATCAATATAGAAAATTAATAAATTTTTACAAAAAACTTTTCAAGTTTCTATTCAGTTTCTGTCATAACTTCGAAACAGTATCGAATATCCTAAGATTCTCAACATATTTCTAAGGACAATTAAATTGTCCAACTTTTTCCTAGTTTTATGAACTTTGTATCTATCACCATTTCCGACATTGCAATGGTTAGCATATAAATAGTTCTCACCATTAATATTGAGCGAATGGGAAAATAATGGGTCCTTATTATCTCTTTTTTTTAAATTTTAATTTTTTTGTGGAGATTTAGGGGTGCAGAGGGTCGAAAAATCGTATTTCGCCTCCTATGTTATCATAAAAATAAGAGTTTAAAAATAAAAGTACGTTGTTGAATTTTGTAACACATTTTATTTTTAACTAAGTTGGCCCCTGGCATTGGGAAAGATAGAATGAATCAATTTTTGATAAAATGGCTATATCCGGATCATTATCCAACGCTTTGTCGTCGAACAAAATTTGATTGGTGCGACGAAGATTAAGCTCTGGATAAGACTCAATTTGCAGAATGGGTCTAGTGTTCTACTTCACCCCCGTACGTCGTCACCCAGACAATTTTATTATTCTTGTAATGTGAGTGATAATTTTTATGGTCAGAACTTTGTCCCGAATTAAACAGCCAGTTAGCTACTTGCTTAATTTTTCCACCCTGATTGTATTAAACTTTTACTACATATCTTTTTTGCCAGAGTTTAAGAATTGTCCGGTCGTAAAATAGAATACCAATAAATGTGAAGAACCTAACAAATCAGTGCCACTGTAATACGATACTTATAATATGAAATTTTAATAAACGTATCCATAATGTACTGCACTCAGTATAGCACATCAAGCCACTTATGCGGCATATATCCTCCTGTGGCGTAGATTGCAATTATTACAAATGGTATATTGCATCCTTTAGTGCATTATATTCTTTAATACATGTTTGCATCCGAAACGAGCTCATACACAGACTGGCATAATATTGGAGAACTACAGTAAACTGCATTACCATTATATTTTCCTCTGAATGGGTGTTTTGTGACATTTCTCCATTATTTTATGATTCCCACACCATCAATTTCCAGGAACCGATGTGAGATATTATGCCTGATATATTCCACCTACTATCCTATAAAAGTAAATTCTATCATACCTCCCACAACATTTGGGGAAGGGCGTTTAACAGTCGTATAATACATGTTAGTATGGAACAACAAGTAAATTATGTAGTATGTACTCTTCTGTCACTTTTATCAAAATTATCACAGTGTACATTTTTACATGCTGCAGTCCTCATCCTTAATGAGAATTCTATCATGTCTCCAGGATAATCCAACAGATGTATCAGTCACATGCATGCGTGGTATCCCCTCTTTCATCTTCTGTAGAACTCCTCCACTTTTCTCCCACCAATCATTAAGATATAGGTGTGAGTAGAGGGAGCTATCAGGGGTGGTGGGGGTGATGCAGAACTCTAATTCCTTACCTACTTCAAAAAAAATTATCGGTATGCCTTATTTGCAAATTAGTTTTAATAAGTATTTTTAGATCTGCCTTGTCCTATTACGACCAAACAGATTTTTCGTATTTGGTGAAAGCTAGGGCCTTGCTAAATTGTCAGTCATTAAGTATTATTAACTTAAATTTAGACCAGAATGCCGGCATTTTGTTGACATTTGTATTGCTGTATTGCAATAAATAAATTCCCAATTTTTTTGAATTATTTAGTATATACAAATGAGTAAACATTATTATTGCAATAGCCCACACAAGTGTCGAAAATAAGTTTCGCAGTAATCAGAATCTTTAAAACAAGAAAGCTGAGCACTTTTAAAAGTGATGGCAGCAACTGTAAAAAACTTAAAGCGTTCAACTTTTACCTTCAGTTACAAATGGTATAAAGTTTAATGTTATATAAATACCATCTGTAATTATTGTAATATACAATTTCTGTTATTGTTCAGGGATAAAAGGTAAACTAGTTTATTTCCAGTGAATTTCGTGTCCCTAAAAACCGCACGCCGCTCTATCATGTAACAAGGGATGGCATGACGAATTCGCCGTCGAACCGTTGCGTTGGCGTTGGTCATATTGGTCCAGTCGTTTAATTCGAGATCGCATCAAGCTGGCTATGTCATAACACTTCCCCATATCCTATTTCACCCTAAATTTCGATGTGCCATCAGCCAACATCCGAAATACACTCACATTTCCTTTATAGTGTCGGTCCAATTATTGTAGCGGATAACTCGAATTATCTTTTCCTAATGAATTACGTGATGTCCTAGCATTTACTATATTTGATTTGTTAGTTTATGCTCCAGCACTTTTATGCTTTATTATGTTGCAACTCGCTTCCCCACTAAAAAACTTCTAGTTTCGCTACAGAATTTAGTTTTTTGTTGCTGAACGAAACAATGTTCAACTGATTTAATTAAAACATAATGGCCAAAATGTTTATTTGTTATCTTACGAGGATGCAGCGTATGACGTTAAATGTATTTTAATTTTCGAATTTATTTTATGTGGAACTACATCTCACAGTTTTTAATAATTAATATTCCTTAAATAACTACGTGGAACAAATTATATATTATTATATAATTATAAGTTAATATACCTACAGGATATTTCTCAGGTATCTGTTCTAACTGAAACCTTTATTTATATACAGGGTGTCTCAACTAAAAGTAGGCACCCTGAATACCTTTGGATATAAATTTTTTTTGAAAAATTGGTGAAACACGTCGACCTTGTTTCCAAGAGAGACATTCTTTAATGTAATACTTGTATACATATCATCATCCCTCTACTCTACATGGTCACCCCCCCAAAAAATTCAAATGGCAAAGGGGGTCGAGTGATACATCTTTTGAAAGGTCTTTCAATTCTCTACATAACTGTGCATGTTTTAAAACTTTTATTGATTCGTTCCTGAGAAATAATTGTTTCATTATTGTAGGTTCGGGAAATAAAAATAAAAAAGCAGTTTAAATTATCGTATGTATTGTTCAAAATGACCCCCACCGACTTCCATACAGTAGTATAATCTGTCTTGAAATTCTGTACGAACATTTCTGAACACATCTGGAGTCAATAAACGGCATTCTCGAACAATTCTTTCACGTAACTCTTCCAGAGATGCGGGTTTTGTTGCAAATACCTGCGATTTCAAATGTCCCCACAGAAAGAAATCGGGTGACCTAGCGGGCCACTCCACAGGATCTCTTCTTCCAATCCATCGCTGAGGAAACAGATTATCCAAAAATTGACGGACTGCTATAGCAAAATGGGGGGTGCCCCATTCTGTTGAAAGAACAGTTCACCCTCTAAAAGATTATCGTCCTCTTCGAGGATTTGGATAATCATTGGGTCGATGTGATTTTCTAACAGATCGAGGTACCTTTCGCCATTTAAATTTTCAGGAATAAAAAACAGCCCGACAATGTGATCCCCTTAGATGCCATCCCAAACATTTAACTTCTGAGGCCTTTGGGCATGTGTCTGTTTACCTCCCCATTTAACTGAAATGTCGATTCATCAGAAAAACACGTATTGTACAGTAGATTGGCATTACAATTTAATTGTTCACTAAAAATCGCACAGAATTCAAGCCGACGATCGGGATTATCTTCGTTTAATTTGTGTACCAATTTAAATTTATATGGATGAAATTTGTGGGCCTTTACAATTCGATGAACACTGCTTCGTGATACACCGGAAGCCTCAGCTACTTTCCTGATCGATTGAGTATCATCCATCTGCAAATCACCCAGAACTGCCACTTCGACTGCTTCATTCCTAATCGGTCGCTGAGGTTCATGCTTTTTTGTTTCCTACAGAACCTGTTTCCATAAATGTTGTCAATAATTGTAAAACAAACTGAGAACCAACCCTTCTATCTGGGTGATTTCTATTGAATATGCGCTCCGTAGCTCTAGCACAATTATCGTTTTTAAAATAAATGCTGACAATTTCTATTCTCTCCTGAAGGGTATAAACCATTTTGAGAACTCACTCTGGTATAATTTATCTCGATTTAAAATTGGTTGTGAACAAATTAATGCTCAAAGACTATCAAATACTAATAAGTCTTTCGTTATTCTAAACCTAAACGGACAAGGAAAGTGTTTTTTGTCGAAAAAACTCGTGTTGATTTGAGAGCAATAAAAAATTTAGTTTTTTTTAAAAATTCCAATACCCAGTGCCGTGTATTTTAGATTTTTTAAACGGTTTCGATTGTGTGTAATCATCAAAAATAAAATTATTTTCCTTAAGAATGAATCGATAAAAGTTTAAAAAAATACACAGTTATGTAGGGAATTGAAAGACCCTTCAAAAGATGTATCACTCGAACGGTAGTAAAGGGATCGAAGATGTCGGCGTCTTTTATATTGCAAATAAGTTTGAAATACACTGTACAAATCAAACGTAAATTTTTTAATATCTATGAATAAGGATACAAAAACAAATAACCAAGAAATAGCAAAAACATAAAATTTTCGATATGGTCAAAACGCATTTGAAATCTTGTCCTTGAATATAATGTTGTTTAAAATTGTAGCATCTTCTAAA
Organism: Rhamnusium bicolor; assembly: GCA_029963845.1. Classification (NCBI taxonomy): domain Eukaryota; kingdom Metazoa; phylum Arthropoda; class Insecta; order Coleoptera; family Cerambycidae; genus Rhamnusium; species Rhamnusium bicolor. Next base: position 509,192 of record JANEYF010000859.1, on the reverse strand, counting down.
ATTGCCCAGGCAACTGTTTTTGCTTAAGATGTTCTACCTTCAAAGTTGGTATTAAATGTACAATATTTTTTATTGTTTCTGAAAAAAAATAGTTCAATGGAATTATGTCTGGGGATCGGGGTGGCCACTGAATATGTACATAAGCTCCAATCCATCTATCTTGATATTGAGTATTAACGTAATTCTGAAGTTACAATCTGTAGTTACAAGGAGCAACCCATTTTGATGTAACAACGAAACCTGTAGAAGTGTTGAAAATATGTTTTGACAAAGTGGTAGAAAATCATTTTGTCTAAAAAATCAAAAGAAAACATGATGTGTTATATATTTTTGAAATCAGGAGGAAACCCCTATTTGAGAAAATGAGGTTATGTTAGCTCTTTGCTAATTAAGCAACGAACTTTAATTTTTCAGTCACAGCAAAAAACTTTTTAGAACACTTCAATTTCATTCAACGTTCCTTTTTTAACTCTTCAAGTAACTTTTCTACATCGATTTAAAATATGGACACGTTAAGTTGATCACACTGTATATAAATTTGGTGAAAAATATTTAATGTCTGGAATGGATGCATTTAGATTGTCACTGTCGTAGAGCAACTTAACCTCCAAATAAATGTTTTCAATTTAATTTTTTTTAATACCACGTATGGTACAAGATAAAAATTATAGGTGAAAAGTACATAATAAATGTAATTATGGATATTTTATTGGCTCATAACTCGAAAACAAATGATATTACGATGAAAACTATTAGAAAAAGTTCATTAAATTAATGTGATCTATCATACTGTAAAAATTGGGTATCCATGGGAAAAACATATAAACGAAGTCATGACGCCCAGCGTCGATGAACCGAAACTACATTTGCTACCAGATTTGTAGAATAAGTTGCACTCAAAAACATGTTTTTTGAATTTTTTAAATAATATTTCTTTCCGTTTAGGAAATAAAAGCTCAGCGTGGGAATTGTAGGGCACCCAGTATATAGTAATGTGTTACTTATTATTACTCCTTTCTTGACTTTAAAAATCGTTTAACTATTTTGCATCTAAAAAACTATATCTATATTGTATTGTAATTATTACTTCCTCACCCCTCAAATGAGGAAGTTATGTATTCGTGAAAAAAATTTATTGCATTTCTGGACGAATCTCGACGAATTAGGACGATGCACAAAATTTCAGACAGAAAAAATTTTCTGTCTGTGTGTCTGTGTTCGTGATGGCAACTACAGTTTTTGAGATAAAGCTTTCAAATTTGCTATACATTCTAGAGGTCAAAGAAGAGATTGAGGTCGTTGATGAGCAAAATCGGTCTAAAAAATATTAGTGACATTCCACCAATACGACTTTTTTGAAACGTGAAAATGTGACTCTATTGAAACGCCAAAATGTGACTATTGAAACGTCAAAAATTACTTTTATTATAAACTCCACCACACGTCGAGTTTTAACTACGGTGAGAAAGTTCTGATACCCAAGTAACTGGCAGCGGTTTTCTTTATTTTAATTATTGTCACCATTATTTTTTTCCATTTACTCTAACAGTAAGTTCCAAATCCTCCCAGAAAAATATATAAATGAGATATTACGTTAAGCTCAACCATAACAGGCCTCTATTAGAACGTCGTTTCCTGCAAAGATAAGTAAAAGTTACGCTGTATAAATATGTCTATATTAGGGGCTATAATCTTGCGCGGAATGGTTTCTATTCTCATGGTTGCTGGAAATCCGAAAACAAACATTACAGCGCTGACACAAATGCTGTTTATTTTCCTATGAGCTTATTAAATTTCGTAGTTAATTTATGCAGAATCTGAGAAGCAAAATTGGAAATTAAAGTCCTCGGGTAGCACAGGAACAATGTTCATCATTGTGGAAAATTTGTGGGTCTCCGCTTCAGCTTTAAATCAATTTTACTGCGGTGTTGCTTCAAGGAATTGGAATTATTCAAGCTTACAGGGTGCCTTTTTATTATTTTTATCTAATTACATTTTTCTCCTAAACTTTTTTTATATGCATTTTGTCTTGTCCCTAATGAGCAGGCTTAAAACTATTTTCGTATAGTTTGAAACTTGTATCTAACAGAATTATTCTTATAATTTTTTGTTAAGGGTATACCTTACAATGCTCCAAAATCTAGCAATATTTTTAATATTAACTTAACGACGATATATTTTATGATAAAAATATATATCTCCAATCGAAGGCAAATACAGAAACAGTAGTATGAATATTTGTTAAAAAAATATTGATAAGAAAAGGAGGTTTATAATTTTACACGATTGTTAGAGATTCAATAAAATTTTCTCTTACAGTTTTGTTTTAATATTATTTACAAGTAGATATCACTTTTTTGGTGATGCTCAGAGAGAACCTTTTTTAATTATTAATTAGAAGTTAAATATACAGTGTGACCCACTTGAAAACGGGACACCCCCATAAAAATGTTATTTATCGTCTGATTTTGACTAACTTTTTTTTGATTGTTGAGAGGAAAAAACTGTACTTTAGGACAAAGTGTCACGGTTTTACAAAAACCAAGGCCTACTGCGTAAATTTTTATGGATGAAAATAAAAGAAATCGGATTAACCATTTTTTTTACAAACAATCTGAGTACTCCACTGGATAAACGCCCCGTAAAATACCAAATTTCATAAAAAAATATTGCATATTAAGAATTTTGTGGCAAAATTAAAATCAAATTCTTGTTTTAAATAAACAAAAGAAAATTTGCTTTTAAATGTTTCAAAATTATATTTTCACTCTACACGTGTTTCGGCTTTTGGGCCCTTTTCAAGAGTACAGATGAGAGGTACCTCTCATCTGTACTCTTGAAAAGGGCCTAAAAAGCCGAAACACGTGTAGAGTGAAAATATAAATTTGAAACATTTAAAAGCAAATTTTCTTTGTTTATTTAAAATATTTAATAATGTTTCACAAGGAGCCAACCGCAGAATCAGTACAATGTATCAAATTCTTGTTATGAATTTATTTCTTCTGATGAAGCAAGCCATGGAATAAAACTTTAAAATAACTGACAATACCAGAAAGTGACTTAAGGCATTAGTTCTATCAGATTAGAGCCTTTGAAAATATTGTAAAAAGTGTACAACTTAGTGGTGTCATTATGGAACAACTAAGTGTAAGAGACAAAACTGAACTTGTGCGTCTTGTTGGCGATAATGTTCTTTCGGCAAGAGATGCGGCCAAAGAATTTAATAACAGACATGCCCATACACATAGTGAGCAGCAGTACTGTACACCGCATGAATAAAGTTTTCGACGAAACAGGCAGTGTATCAAGGCACATTCTCAAAAACAGAAATAATCCACGTCGGGAGATTAGAAATAATGAGCCAATATTGGAATATTTTCACCTATAATACACCTAGAGCATTGGTAATACCAAGATAATTTTGTCATAGACACTGCTGAAAGCATGTTGCTTGATATTACCTTTAAGCAACACGCTTGAAGCCAAAAGTCATCAAACCAAGAAACAATTATCTGCAATTCAGCTGCCAACAAATATAAACAAAAATGTGACATAATTACTTTTTATTTTTATCCTCGCGCCGTCTACACATTGCGACATTTGTGAATAAAAACGGTCTAGATCTCACTGTGCGTGTTTACTCTTCTTTCCAATGGGAGCTCAGACAGACCGGTTTGGAGCCGGTCCTGGTATCACGGAAATTGTCCGATGTCTAGTAATTAGCGTCTCATTCGTCAAAAAATATTAAATTATTAAATATGATTTGAAGGAAACAACTACTCAGCGGGCAAATACCCCGACCTGCATTGAATTATACCTTCAAATCATGATAGATCGATAGCCAATATCATTTGTCAATTCCTAACCAGACATAGATCGATTTCGAACTTATTTGTTCTCTTCAGTATGCCATAGGTTATGGAACAGACAAATGACAGTGGCCAACCTGCTAGTTATATACTAACTATGGTGAAGTGAATAGTGGTGAGAGGTATGAAACTTCTCATATGGTCTGAATGCTACTATCCGACCGACATCCTAGATGTCTCTGTGGCGGATAGCGACTTGCATCACAGCAAGTACCGAGAGCGGCGACCCCTAGCCCAGGTGGACTAAACTACCACATCTAGGATGTCGGTCGGATACTAGCATTCAGACCATATGAGATGTTTCATACCTCTCACCACTATTCACTTCACCATAGTTAGTATATAACTAGCAGGTTGGCCACTGTCATTTGTCTGTTCCATAACCTATGGCATACTGAAGAGAACAAATAAGTTCGAAATCGATCTATGTCTGGTTAGGAATTGACAAATGATATTGGCTATCGATCTATCATGATTTGAAGATGTAATTCAATGCAGGTCGGGGTATTTGCCCGCTGAGTAGTAGTTTCCTTCAAATCATATTTAATAACATTAGTTTAGTCCACCTGGGCTAGGGGTCGCCGCTCTCGGTACTTGCTGTGATGCAAGTCGCTATCCGCCACAGAGACATCTAGGATGTCGGTCGGATAGTAGCATTCAGACCGTATGAGAAGTTTCATACCTCTCACCACTATAAATATTAAATTTTTCTTACTTATTGGTTTATTAATAAATATATCGAAAAATAGTCGTTAAAAACAGGTAAATACAATTTATTATCAATTCTTTCTTTTATGCCACCTCATATACATGAGTGGTAAAAACTTGTTCTGTTTTAAAATACCAGTTTGTAAAAAAACGTGTCAATAATACATAAAAATGAAAAGATATGTTACGCGATTTACCGTGTGAAATATTTTATCCAAAAACAATTTTTCCTGAATAATGCGGTATGAATGGAAAAATCTCGCTATACTTTATTTGCCCCTGGAATCCGTATACATTCGTATAAACAAAACGTAATGGAGAAAGAAATCCAAACAAAGTTCCAATAAAACACTTTTGAAAAGAAGCAGAATATTCGAATTCCATATTGAAACAATATTTTATTATTTTATGTAAGAAGTTCTCCCGAGTTATATGAAACCCACACATATGCAATCTATCCAGCTAAGCAAACATGAGGGTAAACGTAATATAAAAACTTATTTCGCATTGGATTAGTTTTATTTTTTTAATAAGAAAAATGTGTCTGCATCGGAAACTTAGAAAAGTGCCTGGATTGCTTTCTCGACTCGAGAATATGAGGTATTTTTTTGCAAAATATAATTTCCTTACATGTCTGTACTGCGTTGAAGTGTAAAGACCACTCAAATTAATTATTTTGGGAGCCATAAATTTTGTAAAGGACGGAATCAGTTAAATTATTAATATTAATTATTATTAATAATATTAGTAATAACAATATTTTGCTAGCGCGACTTACGTGAGGTTCTGAAGATACGGGAGGACTATCCAGCATTGGGGAAAAAGAAATCTTATTGCCACAAAAGGAATATATTAATACAAAATGTACATGTAGTGTAGAACTAGTCTAGTCAGGAACATAAAAATACAAAATTGCAAAATTTAAACATAAGTGCGAAATTTAGTTTAATGCTTTAATACAGGGTGTAAAAAAAAGCATGTCATAAACTCAATGGCAGATTCTAGGCAACAAATAGTGACGATATAACTTAACTTACCTCTATGCGAAAATGCTTCCAAAATTTTTTATGGGCCTTTAAAGTCGAAAATAAAAAATTAAAAATTTGCTCTATCTCTGGAGTCCTTGTAGGATATCTTCTTTAAATTTGGTACAATATAGCACTAGTAGTAGTTCAATATTTTAAGTAATTATGATCGGTTTATCTCGATTCAAAAGACGAGAAGTGGGGGTCATGTGAACCATTTACCTCCCCATTTTTTTATGGGCACACCTATGGCAAACAAATTAATTTTTTTTGAAAATAAAATTCAATTATAAAAGTTTTTTTACTCTTATCTTTTTTCCTATGTGCTTTAATTTTCAAGGAAAATTAAGATTAAAAATGTAAATCCTGCAATTTTGCATGTAATAAAATCGTTTAACCTTTCGATAACTTAATAACTTCAACAATATTATGTGATGAAAATAGTTTATGGTATACCAAAATTTTCATAATAATTAATAGTAATAATAATAATGTCTTATTCACAGACATTTCTTTTGCAAAATCTCATATTTTGTATGTTTATTTTACTTATCAGTAAAAGGAAATAAGAGAAAATGTACAACTAGAGTAGGTGCGTTAGAAAACAACTTACAGTCGCTGATAGTAAACAATGTAACATTGTTTTGTTTATGTCAAATTGTTTACTCATTTCTTATTAATACTGCTTCTTAGTTAGTGCTCAATTTTCTAAAAAAATAAAATGGCAAATTACACTTTTGCAGAGATGAGTGATATGCATTTAGTATTAGGTAAGTTTGGATATTAAATAATTTAATTATGTATCATTAAAGCATCCGATTTTAAGGTGAGTGCCATAGCAATGGAGCTCTTGCAGCTAGACGTTACACGCAAAGTATCCGAATAGGCACACACCAGATCGACGTACTTTTTTGGCAATAGACCGTAGATTAAGGGAAAGTGGTAGCTTTAAAGAATTCAGAGTAGGAAACTCGAATACGCGAACCCGAGGCCGAGGAAAGGGTATTAGACCTCATTGACGAAAATCCTGATAGAAGTACTAGGCATTTAGCGGCTGTGATAGGAATGTCCCATATGGCAGTCTGAAGAG